>JAFVLL020021562.1:0-24176 GCA_021397915.2 Tor tambroides
ATGATTTTGACATTTATACAGCAGGGGAATGACACGTCTGTAAAATGCCTGTGGTATGCATGGGTGGGTGGTAAGTGCAGTGTATACATGACACAGAGTAAATGAAAGGGGAGCTAACCCAATGAATATTTAACTAATCCTTCCACTCCCTTCGGCTGCATCAACATGTCTCTTAGAGCAGGCACTGACTGACTCACAAAACACACTGCCATCCTTTTTATACTTAAAAGATGTCTCGGATCTCTAGGCAGTGGCTGAGTCTGCTCTCTCAGCACCATTTTACCTCGTGTGATCTTGTCTTAAAAGGGCAATTGTAGCCAAAGGTCAATGGAAAAGCAAAACACAAGTCCATCCACATTCAAACTGCAATATGTATATTTAGATTTGCTGTCATTTAGTTATCTGCTACATACTAATTTATAGATTTAGGGCAAATAACTATTATTTTAAAATGAATGCATTTATTTTCATCAAATTTAGGTTCCTACCAGTCACCATAAATGCTCGCATCTGACATATGAACTAATGCCTTCAAGATCCTCAGACAAGCAACACCCATACAGTGATTCAGATCTGACTCAGTGCAGTCTATCTATCAGACAATATTTGTTCAGAAATGAATATATACTATCATGAAACACATTCACAACTTCGACAATGACACTAACTTTGCAAATGGTGCCACCTGCTGTACAAAATAAGAAATCACTTTAACACAATCCACCAAAGTATAACATACCAAATATGCATTACATCAACCACTAATGACATTTTCATCTAGAAATACCATGAAAGCCAAAATAAACTAAACCAAACTTAATGGGTTTTGTTTCAGCTACAACAGACTTTATAAACAGGGTAAACAAAGCATATTTACATAGTAGATTATTTTCCCCTGCTAGCAAAACCATGAACCATGTCCAGAGAATATTAGTGATTTGAGATGGGATATTTACTATTATTAGAAAGAAAGAAAGAAAGAAAGAAAGAAACCACACAGACAATGCACTAACAAGGAGTCAAAACACCTTATTAGCAACCACAGAGATGTACCTGGCAACCACCCACAACACTGCATTTGTGGCAGTATTCACTGTGCTACTATAACTATTGGCATATTCTAGCTATACTTCTCTACTCTATTCTATACTTTTTGACAAATGAAATAACGCATATCTAAGCTAGAAACTATTACATTACCACTTAAAAGTCTGGGGTGAGTATTATTAGATCAGATCTCCATGCTAGGATCTTCACCGGATCCCGTCAGAAGATATCCGATTTGTCTGATGCCCAAAAAAAAAAAAAAAAAAAGTGTTTTGTCTGTAGTGCCAGGTAGATTACTTACAAATTGTAGTCCGTTACTGATTCCAAATTACATAACAAAAATAGTTAGTAATGTAATCCATACACATTTTAAGTGATAGACTTTTTCATTACTTTTAGATTACTTTTGACCTAAGATGTTTATCACATTAATTTAAAAAGGATAATATTGTACCATATTGACATAAAAATACAAAGACAATGAAAAAATATTCTATTCGTTGTCATTAAAATTATGAAGTGCATTACGTTTCCCAAACTGGCATCTGTAAAGAAACTGCAGGGGGTTTGTGAGTTTAATGGAAAGTGAATAATTATTTAAATCATAAAAAACGTAAAATTAAAAATTAAAAAAACATTTTAAAACAACAATCAAAATAAAATGCTTACTAAAAAAACAAATATTCTATTTGTTTACCTGTATGTCATGTGACAATTAACCAACGTCAAAGAACTGTGAACTTAAAGTGCCCCTATTATGGGTTATGAAAGGTTCATATTTTGGTTTTGGGAGTCCCCAACAACAGGTTGATATGCATGCAAGGTCAAAAAACAAACACTTTCATTGTCTTATAATATGCATTTATTTTTACCTTATTTGCTCAACGACTCCCAAACGATTCATTTTTACAAACCCCTCCTTTGCGTGACGCTAATCTGCGGTGATTGGTCCGATTGGTTGATTATATTTAAAGCAGTGTTTGTGCATGTAGTGCTGCCTTGTGTACAGCCATTACCGAGGAAACCGTTATTTTACCGCTCCAAAAGCGGCACCTAGTGGCAAAGAATGAATTTGCATTTTCATTCAGACCAACATGAAAATCAAGTTTCCCCAGGTGCGCAAGTAGGTATAACTGCAAACTGGAGATCTCCAAAATGGGCAGAACCTCCAAAATTGGGGCGGGGTCTATTCACGCAAAGACTTTCACCATTGGCTCTGGCTTCAGCCAATTGTTATTGACTTGCATTTCAAAATAAAACTTTACAAATTAAACACTGTTTCTAACAGTTGATCTAAAATAAAATATGCTATATAAATCAATATTCTCCGTGAGAGTAAAGCCCAAAGCTCATGGTCAGCGATGATGAAAAAGAGGTTTAGCTGACCAAAAAAAAAAAAAAAAAAAAAAAAAGTATGGCAATTCCTACTTTACATGGCGGGGGGGGGACAACAAAAAACAAAACAAAACATGATTTTCTGCATTTTAATGTTTGAAAGAAAAAAGCTTTCCTAAGACAAAGTCTTGTGTGAATATGTAATCATGTAATCAATAAAAAAGTAACTGTAGTCTTATTTCAAGTATTTTAAAATGTAATATAACAACAAGTACTTATTTTTTTAAATCTGATTATGTAACATGTAATCAGTTACTACCCAGCACTGTTTGTCTCTAGTAACTAAAAGTCTTTTATGAAAATGATCTTATATATATATATATATATATATATATTTATTTTCCCTATTTACTTGTTCTATTTTTTATTTGAACCTGAGTGGTGTTCAGTTATTTGACTTCTGTGCTAGTTACAGTTTGTCCATAACGAACACCATGTTCAAGCATAAGGGTGTCCATCAGTGCATGTGGCACCAGGACACCCTAGGCCGTAGGTCGATGATCGACTTTGTGGTCGTTTCATCTGACCTGCGGCCGTATGTCTTGGACACTCGGGTAAAGAGAGGGGCGGAGCTGTCAGCTGATCACCACCTGGTGGTGAGTTGGATCAATGGTGGGGGAGGAAGCTGGACAATTCGGCAGACCTAAGCGTACTGTGAGGGTCTGCTGGGAACGCTGGCCGAGCCTCCTGTCCGTCTTCAACTCCACCTCCGGCAGAGTTCGACCAGATCCCAGGAGGCTGGAGATATTGAGTCAGTGGACCATGTTCTCCACCTCCATTGTAGAGAGCGGCCGCTGGAGCCGTAAGGTCTCAGTGCCCTGTCGGCGGCAATCCCCGAACCCGGTGGTGGACACCGGAAGTAAGGGATGCCGTCAAGCTGAAGAAGGAGTCCTATCGGGTCTGGTTGGCTTGCGGGACTCCTGAGGCAGCTGACGGGTACCCGGCAGGCCAGCCGGAACACGCACGGGTGGTTGTGGAGGCAAAAACTCGGGCCCTGGGAGGGTCGGTGAGGCCATGGAGAAGGATTATCGGCTGGCCTCGAAGAGATTCTGGCAAACCGTCCGGCGCCTCAGGAGGGGGAGGCAGTGCCCTACCAACGCTGTCTACAGTAGAGGTGAGGCTGTTGACCTCAACTGGGGATGTTGGGTGATTGGAAGGAATGTGATGATCTCCTCAATCCCGCCGTCCGGCTTCCATTGAGGAAGCAGAGGCTGGGGGCTCGGAAGTGGACTCGATCCCCACCAAGGGCTGAAGTCACCCGGGTAGTCCAGAAACTCCTCGGTGGCAAGGCACAGGGTGGATGAGATCCGCCCTGAGTACCTCAAGTCTCTGGATGTGGAGGGGCTGTCTTGGTTGACACGCCTCTGCAGCATCGCGTGGACATCGGGGGCAGTGCCTCTGGATTGGCAGACCGGGGTGGTGGTCCCCCTCTTTAAGAAAGGGGACCGGAGGGTGTGTTCCAACTACAGGGGATCACACTTCTCAGCCTCCTGGGAAAGTCTATTCCAGGGTACTGGAGAGGAGAATCCGACCGATAGTGGAAACTCGGATTCAGGAGGAACAATGCGGTTTTTCTGGGGTGTGGAACACTGGACCAGCTCTATACCCTCACTCGAGGGTTCGTGGGAGTTCGCCTGGCCAGTCCACATGTGCTTCGTGGACCTGGAGAAGGCGTTCGACCGTGTCCCTCGTGGCATTCTTTGGGGGGTGCTCTGGGAGTATGGGGTCCGAGGCACTCTGTTAAGGGCTGTCCGGTCTCTGTACGACCGGAGCAGGAGCTTGGTTCGCATTGCCGGCAGTAAGTCAGACTTGTTCCCAGTGCATGTTGTGGGCTGCCCTTTGTCACTGGTTCTGTTCATTATTTTTATGGACAGAATTTCCTAGCGCAGCAGGGCCGGAGGGTGTCAGGTTTGGTGACAACGCGATTTCGTCTCTGCTCTTTGCAGATGATGTTGTCGTGTTGGCCTCATCAGGCCAGGACCTTCAGCATGCACTGGGACGGTTTGCAGCCGAGTGTGAAGCGGCTGGGATGAGAATCAGCACCTCCAAATCCGAGGCCATGGTTCTCAGTCGGAAAAGGGTGGCTTGCCCACTTCAGGTTGGTGGAGAGTACCTGCCTCAAGTGGAGGAGTTTAAGTATCTTGGGGTTTTGTTCACGAGTGAGGGAAGGATGGAACGGGAGATTGACAGACGGATCGGTGCATCTTCTGCAGTAATGCGGTCGATGTACCGGTCTGTCGTGAATTGAAGAAGAGCTGAGCCGCAAGGCCAGCTCTCGGCCCCGGTCAATCTACGTTCCTACTCTCACCTATGGACATGAGCTTTGGGTCATGACCGAAAGGACAAGATCCCGGATACAGGCGGCCGAAATGAGCTTTCTCCGCAGGGTGGCTGGGCGATCCCTTAGAGATAGGGTGAGAAGCTCGGACACTCGAGAGGAGCTCAGAGTAGAGCCGCTGCTCCTCCACATCGAGAGGGGTCAGCTTAGGTGGCTCGGGCATCTGTTCCGGATGCCTCCTGGACGCCTTCCTGGAAAGGTGTTCCGGGCGCGTCCCACTGGGAGGAGGCCCCGGGGAAGACCTAGGACACGCTGGAGAGACTAGGCTGGCCTGGGAACGCCTCGGTGTCCCCCCGGAAGAGCTAGAGGAAGTGTCTAGGTAGAGGGAAGTCTGGGCATCTCTGCTTAGACTGCTGCCCCCGCGACCCTGTCACGGATAAGCGGAAGAAGATGATGATGATGATGATATTTTTTATTCTTTTATTATCGGTGTTTTTGTTCTGTCACTGTCATTCTGTTGCACTGTGGAAGCTTCTGTCATGAAAACAAATTCCTCGTATGTGTAAACATACCTGGCAATAAAGCACATTATGATTCTGATTCCAATTTGTCTGACCAGCATTTATGCTCACCAAGGTTGCATTTACTAGATCAAAAACAGTATAATATTTTGAAATTTTCTATTTCAACGTAATTTATTATTAGAGATTACTCTAAGAAACATTTCTTATCAACGTAGGAAAAAAAAAAAAAAAAGAACAGGTGCGCTGCTTAAATTTTTTATTTACTTTTGACTTAATTTTTTGTTACTTTTGGGATTCATTAATGAACAGGAAGTTCAAAAGAATGGTATTTATGTGAAATGTCAGAAATGTCATTACTGTTATTTTTGATCAATGCTGAACAGAATTTCTTTCAAACAACTTTTCCATGACCTTTATTTCAGGCTTCTGAAATTCTCTGGATTGTAGGAATGCTGGTCAACACATCGGTTTAATTATAACCAGAATTAGTATTCACATGAGGAAGAGGCTTGTTTTTCAGTTTAAATTATTTTTTAAATAACCAGTAATCCAGTAACTCATCTCTAGACAAAACGCAGACAGACTGTAACTGTTCTGAAGCTTTGAACAGACAGTATAACTGATACTTCCAGACAATAATCAGTCATTAATCATACAGTTATTCTAACAACAAATAGCTCAGAGCAATAATGTAAATCCTATTAAAGTGGTGAATCCTCTTGTAGAGGCAGTTTTCAAGATTACCAGACAGTGGCAGCATCGGCTGATATGCAGGGGGAGGGGTTGACACTGTTAAAGATGACCTCAGGCTCCACTGCTAGTCACATATAATCCATCCTCGCCCCACGAAAGTACAAGGAGTTTTCATTGGCTCCCAGTCACAAGATTTGGAATAATCCAAATGCATCTCCTGTAATGCACAACATCATGACCTGCCATAATGAAACTGTGTGCATGCTGATTTATTTCATGCACTAGGTTTCCTCTTACAGATAGCTGTCACATGTAAAGGGTGTGTTCACAACCTCAGCAATTATGTGTGCAGCAGCTTGTCAAGGTATCCATGGAAACAAAGGCAAAAATAAATATGAGAGGTTAGGGGCAGGAAATAATAAAAATAATGAAAATAAAATAAATTGGTGGAAAAAGACGCAAGCAAAAAAAGTCAGAAGGGTGGAGGTGTGTCGTCATGTAAATGACACATGCTGTAAAGGGAAATTTACATCACAATTAAACACAAGGCCCAAATCACACTGTTAAAAAAAAAAATTATACTGGGTTATGTACAGTATTTACTACAGAAACTGAAACGGAAGCTTCAAGCAAAAAAGACCCTAAAAATCCCCCTTTTTATCAAAGCATTCCTGCTCCTCCGACTAAAGATGCACACATTCAGTACCCACTGCACGCTCTGAGAGGAATGACAAAACAGCTATTTGCTTGGCTTTAGACTCCCCTCCATCATGCATATAAATGGGGCCACCTTCTGCAAACTCTGACCCTTTGATTACATAAGACACCATCCTAGAGGAACAGGAAGCTGCATTACTCAAACCCTCTTTATGTCCCACAATGCCGTTTACTTCCGCAGTAACCACGTTACACAATCTGGGCTCACATATCTTCAGGATAAAATGCAAAGCAAGACATTTTCTCTTTTTTAATTTAGCTTAAAACATTGTTATGCTATATTACATACTAATATAAGTTTTGATATTTGTAATTGATTTTTATATTTTATATATTATTTTGAATTGAGTTTTTATTTTTGTATTTTCTGTTTTCATTTCTAGTAAATATATGTAAATATATTTTATTGTTATTTCATGAAATATTGTTTTTGTTCATTTTCATCACTGTTTTAGTTATTTTAGTGCATTATAAAACTAAATGAATGAGAAATGTTGCTTTGGCAACTAAATGAAAATAAGTTTGAATATATTTATATATTTTATTTTATTTCAGTCAACGTTTACATGACTTTAAGTAATGTTTCTTTTTATGGTTTTAGTTTTAGTTAACTATAATAACTCTGGCTTGAAACAACTGTGACAAAACTACATATGTCATCAACTGCTGGGAAAACAGCACTGCTTTCTCAGATGTATCTCAGACTGTAAAGTTGAGGATGATCAAGTATAAGTGTACAAACTCTTCAAACAAAAAAAAAATACTGCATCAAGTAAATCATAAAACAATAACCAAACAAAATTTTTTGGCATTTGTGTCTGAGGCTTAAACGAAAGAATTCAAAGCTTATCTCAATGTTCAAACCAATCACAAATGCTAAGACGGGTGATAAACACAAAGACTGCTTTGCACCTGCAACACATCAACAGCCATAAGGGCAGGAAGACTCCACATACCAGAAAACACTGAACCAAGAATGCCCCACACCCCAATCCAGCAGCTCAGAGCAGAATCACATGAGAGCTTGAGCTCAACAGCACACCCAGACTGCTGCACTGACAAAAGAGAATCATTGCTAAGATATCAGAAGAATGCAAAAAAAAAAAAGGAAGTGGTTTTGGACAACTGGACTACGGTGACATTCTGATGGGAAAATTTTGGAAGACTGCAATTCACTCACTGAATACATTTTACAATAAAAACTTCAAAATGTAATTCTGCGAATAGACACTTTTAATTCATTTTCACTTTTTATTTTAATCATGACGGCCATAGTTGAATGTTTCTGTGTGCAGGGGCAATTTTTACCCCTTTATCTTGAATTTGTGGGGCATTTTTATTTATTTTGATAGCATTTTTCCTACAAGCCCCCATTAATTTCCAACCCTGGTAAGCATACTTAAAATGTAATTAGGGATGCACGATATTATCGGACCAATATCGGAATCGGCCGATAATGGCTTTAAATGTAAATATCGGAATCAGCCCAATATGAAAAATTATGCCAATATGTCTTGCCAATAAGAGGAATACAATTAACTCACATGTGCTCAGGGTGTGCTAGCGATTAGATCATGATTCTCATTCTTGAAGCAAAGTTTTGCCTAAATGGTGATTGGATTCATTGTTTTGGATCGCTGCATTTAAATTGAGAATGCACATACAAATTGATGAGTTCGGTGTATGATAGAGGAAACAGTAATAGCACGTGCAGCGGCATCCTCTCCCGGGTCCTAATGCCCGTTCAGTAAGGTGTATTAATTCCATAGGGGGCGGTGTTGGCCTACTTCTAATAAAATGAAAGCAAAATACACAAATAATATTTAGACTGTGTTTCTGATTACATAAAGCAGCAGTTGATGCCATAAAATCATGAGTATGTTTTGATTTAAAGGTCAGAAGCTATAGCGTACATAAAACAAACAAACAAACAAAAAAAAAACACAAACATAAATTAAATAATTTTATATATACACCAATTTATTCATTAATGTGCAATGTGTTATATTTTTTAAACAAATTATGAGCTTTAAAATATTTTCTGAATTTTTACAACTCTTTTGCTTCAGACCATTTACAAATGTTAAATCATAAAATAAAATATTAAGGTTACCACTGCATCTTTCTGATAAAAAAAATGCAATGTAATTAATATATAGTTTATTCATAGTTATTTTCAAATCTTCAATGTACTGTCATTATAAAATAATAATAATTAGTGTTTATTTAATTCTAACAAATAAGTTCTTATTAAAAACGAACCAAAATTAAAAATAATTATATATCGGCATCGGCTATCGGCCAAAAGTAGTTGAAATTTATCGGCATAGTGGATATCGGCAAAAATCCAATATCGTGCATCCCTAAATGTAAAAAAAGATTTCTATTTCATCAAAGAATCCTGAAGAAAAAGAAAGTTTCACAAAAATATTAAGCAGCACAAAAATATTGATAAGAAATGTTTCTTGAGCTCCAAATCAGCTTTGGCATCATAGGAATAAATGACATTTTAAAACATTAAAATAGAAAAAAGTTGTATTAATAATAATAAATGGTTATAAAAATGGTAATACTATTTTACAATATTACTGTATTTTGGATCAAATAATTGCAGCCTTTGTGAACATTAGATAATTCTTTCAAAAAAATCTTACCAAACCCAAATAATATCTGAATGGTAGTGTATATAATATTTTCCAAAACTGAAATCCTATTGAAATCTTCTCCAAAATTTACAGAGGAAAAAATAATAATGATTTTCATGATATGACCTATTTAAATTAGTTCTGGTAGCATAGTTACATGTTGACTTGCAGATGAACAAGTGACTTCTTAGGCTAACTGCCCTTGAAAAATTATTATTAATACTATTATTAATACACAATTCTTAATAAAACAATGACTTCACAACAGTTCAGATACAGTAAAACAACTGCACAGTAGCTGTAATAGAGCTATGATTGTGTGTGGAGATGCTTACCAGCAGAAAAGCAGAGGAGGTGACAGAAGGGAGGCCTATCCAGGCACTCACCAAGGTCGCAATCCTACAAAAATACTAACAATCTGAAAAGAGAGAAGAGAAAGAGTTTTCATTATAAACTCAAAACAAGAAAATGTAAAATGTGACATCACTGATTACGTGTTCTTTTAAACAGCATTTCCCCATTTCAATTCCTCTACACATTTATCTTTTAAAGTATTTCTCCCCATTATTTCACAATTCAAATTCCAGAAATAAGCTTTAACACACTAAAGCCTTCAAGACTAATGCATTCTCACAACGTAATCACTCAGTGCATGTCAAGTTCTTAAATTCAAACTTGCTTCAGACTTCCTTTGGTTTCATGTAGGCCTGTTATACCACACTGCACACTAACCTAAATCGTTTGTCCATTACCACAGAAACAAACAGCGTGTTGTCTTGTGTCAAAGTCATAAAAACACTACTGTGCACAGCTTTGGTCTAATGGACGCAGTGCATCAATCCATCGTAAAACCATAACAGGCTCGAACCTGCAAATGTGTGGTTTGATCAGGGGAGGGGATGTGCTAGATTTGTGGTTATGTTCTTAATATTCAAGACGACTTTTGCCCCCTCTTCATCTAATGCCTGTAGGCTGTAAAACTGCCCCGGTGGTAAAGTGTTGGGAGGTGTTCTGGCCACTTCCTCTTGTGCAACACTTCCTCCCATTCACAGCAGACTTCAGCTTTCCATTGTGCTTGCTGGCTTCACCCTCACCTCATGTCAGTGTAAACCATTTAGTGCTGTTTTTTTACAACCCATAACCCTACTAAACGTCGGTGCATAACACTTCTGCATTGTTTGTGCTGTGAACATGAATGATAACTCAAATCATGAAGCTTTTTGACAAGAGTTTTTTTTTTATTATTACCTTTATTTTATTTGATTTCGGCACGGCAAAAACTAGGGCTGTCCCCGACTAAAGATTTTTCTAGTCGACTAGTAGTCATTCATTTAAGTCATTAGCTAATCGCAGATTCATACTAATTTAATTATGATAGATAGGGTAAACATACCTATTAAGCTCACGTACCCATCAAGCACACTTCCATTTTTGAGATCAGATTATAAAAAGAAAAAATAATTTATTATCCTACTTGATGTCTTAACCAATTGATATGGTTGTTACTATATACCTCCCGGAATTTCAAGTCAATCGGATCATTTCACACTGAGATATGGGTCTCCATGTGTTCACACTGTCTGGCGGCCATTTTGAAAGCTGTCTAAAAACTTTCACCAAAAGAGGAGCCCCTTAAATGTGCATTTTTTAGATGTTTAAGCCTTTATTTTGGGTAAGTTTCACTACTTATTGTAAAATTAAGAGATTAATGTTCAGACTTTTGCATATTATATCCTAGAACTTGGATGTGGGAAATAATTACATTAGATCCAAAAGATAGTTTTAGCAACATAGCGCAGATGCTACAGAACACAGTTAGCTGACTAGCTGTATAAGATTGTGTGCTACGCTAATATATTACTTCACAGGCATTACTGGCTTGTACTTTTACATCCATAATATTATAAATTGAAAGTTTATTGCTGGTCTGTCATTTTACAGTGCTGTATTTTTTAAAGATTTCATATTATTTTAAGGTGAGCTTAAAGGGTACACTACTATGAAAATCACACAACTTCAGTGTGACATCAATAAGAAAGTATAATTTTATAGATATTGTTAATAATAGTTGTTCATATTATAATATGTTTTAACTTAATACATGACCTAGACTATTTATTTAGCAAAAATCCTGTCATTTTAATAAATATTGCATGAAATTTATTAAAAATTGTTGCTGCTCCCATTAAGCTCAGTGTGCTCTCTTTAAGCTCTTCCACATTGAACGTCTATGTAAATACTTCATAAACAGACTTTACATATAAACTGATGGTTGTCACTTCAAGTTAATCGATTTTCTATGGATTCTGTCAACTCAAATCTGCAGACTGGCTCTGACCTTTGGCAACGAGCATCAACTTTTCCAGACTGTAAATCTGTGGAAAATCGGGGCAAAAATCGTGTAGTGTATTCCAGCCTTAAGATACTACATAAGTTTTCATCCATGTAATAAGAGGCTTCATAATGAGGCTAGTTTCTGTGTTCATCCCCATTAATTAAACGGAGTGTCTATTTACACTAAGTGCAAATAGCCGGCCTTGTTGGCAAAGGCTATTTACACTAACTCCGCCCACCAACGTGTGATTGAGATCTGAAAAAAGATGCTCATTTCACATCAGTTTCAGTGGCGTAGATGGTTAGGTGCGTGCTTTTTGACGCAACCGACCCGAGTTCGAACCCGCCTTTTTTTTCTCCCTTTTCAAATCTCATATCGCCTCGGGAAGTTCATTTATTTTCAATAGAAATTAAAGAAATAATTAAAAAGTTGAAGAAGTATCAGGTAGGGTTAGGGTAGGTGTAGGAAGGGCTTTATTGTCCCAATAAGGTAGCATCCATTTAATAATTTGAATTAAAACTATAATTTACACTCATTACGTTATTATTGCGTACTGTTTTATAATGTACTATAATACTGAGGTGCAGATAATTGCCACTATTTGCAGTAAGTAGTACATAAATAGCAGAAAATCTATTTTAACAGTGTAGCTATTTTATATATATTTTATCATATATAGCTTTTTTAACAGTGTAAATAGAATCTATAGCTATTTGCATGTAGTGTAAATAGCATATCGTTAAAAAAATACTGCTATTTACACAGTGCAAATAGCTGCCTTAATTAAATGTTATATTGGTTTGTTTTATTTGATTTTTGAATGTGTTACTTAGCTGAACGTGAAAAATGCAAATTCCTCCAGGTCATGCAGTAAGCTCCACCAAGACAACTTTAACAACCATCCAAAACACCTAGCAATACCTTAAAACCCATCTAAAAACTATCCAGAAAACCCTAACAACCACTTAGCGACAACCTACCAACCACATTGCAATACCTTGGCTACAACCTAGCAACAACCTATCATCTACACCGCGTTAGCAACTGAATAACAATGCACCAGCATGAATTTGGTTCACATTCAGATCCTGTTCCATATTTTTGGAACTAAATAACTAACTTATAACATTCAGTGACATAAGTGGTTCATGAATGTCTGCATTCAAAAGCAGATGTCTGAATTACTTCTCAAAAGGTCTAAAAGTACAAATTTAAGAAATAGCTAAGTAACTTCCTAATTATCCTTAGTTCCTCTTGCAAGTTTTTATTAATTTTATTCATAAATGCAATGCAATATAAAATGGCAATTCAGTTTTAGTTCAGCAGGACACTAAAGTCAACCCAATGCTAAATTAATCAAAACCACTTTCTCCATGCCATATTCACATGGGATAGTTTACCCGAAAATAATAATTCTGTAATCATTTACTCACCCTCATGCCATTCCAAATAAGACTTTTGTTCATCTTTGTAACAAAAATAAAAATATTTTTAATTAAACCTAGGAGATTTCTGTCCCTCTACTCATGCCGGAAAAAAAGTTATACAGATTTGGAATGACTTAAAGGTGAGTGATTAATGACAGAACATTCATTGTTGAGTAAGCTTTCCCTAAATCTGAATCAATTCTGAGCAGTGTGGGGGAAAAAAAATAACAGGAAAAAAAACAACAGGAATAGACTCAGGGCTTTCTAAAAATGCTTGACAAACTAGCAAACTGCAAATTCCTGACTGTGTGTAATGTTACTCTTTGTAAAATACACTTAGCTTGACAGATTTATGTCAGAAGGTCAGATAACAAAGGCAGTTAAAACTCTGCTTGAATAAGTGTCACATTTCCTTGAGAGATGACATCATTTCATCCCTCCTCAAACACATTTAAGGTGACTTCAAAGCTGCCACTGATATTGCAAAAATGGCCATTTGCTTGTTTCACAATCTTAAATCAATCTAACAATAATCCCCAACAGCAGACCTGATGAAATGCAGAACATTGCTTAATTTAGATCCAACATTGAGAAAACACAACAGCGACCATGAAAAAGAGTATGCCTAACCAACCATGCTGTATGACACGACTGCAAATTGGTCCAGAGGTCAAACAAACAATTTAATGAAATGGAACTCAGTTCAGATAAGATACAGTTTCAGATTTGCTGGCATTGCTATGATGCTTTATATTTTGCCAACAAGCCATCATTACAGGATATAACACAATTCTATCACATGCAGAGAGAGACACGGATATCTTCACAGCAGCAGAGGACATTTTTATCTAACAGTTCCAAATCTGGTCTCTACAGACTACAAATATGACTTTCTTTGCTAAAATCATTACAGTGCAACCAACAAAACACTGTTTGGCCCATTCAGTTATACAGATCATTCATTTAATCCTGCATTAAACAAAAAAAACATTAAACAAATCTAATTAGTCTAGATAAAAAAAAATAAAAAAAAAAAAAAAGTGCTTGTGATTTAAGTTTTTTTAAAAAATCCAGGTTTTGTTGGTAGGGCTGCAAAATTTATCCAAAATTTTGTGATTATATATAAATATGGCTATGATAATAATAATAATAATAATAATAATAATAATAATAATAAGAAACTGAATTATTATTATTATTAGTAGCAGTATTAATTAAATATTTATAAATAAAATAAATAAATTAAAACAAGAAATATTACTTCCCACAGACTTGGACTCTATTTGTGGCGGCATATATGCAAATTCATTCTCTGCCAGCAGGAGGCGCTTTTAGAGCACGGAGAAATAGCGGTTTCCCCGGTAACGCTGTACATTAATTAGTGTTCCACTCACAAACGCTGCTTTATCAGACATTACGTGCAAGATGAAATGAAAATGACATCCAAAATTTTCTGAAGACAGTCGGTTTCCTTCAGAAATACAGTGATATAAAGACACCCGCACCATGTTTCGATTTTGAAACGTGCAGTGCTTGTTTATTCAACGAAGTCAAAGCTTTTTGAAATAAATCTATTTGTGGCGGTCAGTTTTGATATTGTGGCGGGCCGCCACAAATAAATCAGTGTATGGGAAACACTGGTAATATTTTACTATAAATGAACAAATACATACATGCATAAATGAAATTACTATCATTATTTTATATTACAGCTGTACAATTACAATACTATGTCTAGCTGTCTGTCTTAATTTCTTCATTTTTAAACGATAAACCATCAAAATTTTATTTCAAGGGAAATACACACTGGGCCCTTAAAGCTTCTCTTTTGTTGATAACAGCTTCTCAATACAAGTATAGGAGGATGGTTGGTGCATGTTGTATTCCCAAACGCATGTTAAAGTGACAAACTCAGAGCACATGCAGAGATGGAGTTTGTGTGGAGCAGCATTTACTAAACAGAGCCGCTCTAATACGTTGCAAACACTGGCAGATAATAAGCTGCTCACATGTAAGAATACAGTGCCATGCTTTACTCTGAAACACACAGCGCATATATCTAACTGAACCACATCCTTTGCGAATTGATAATCACACTAAGCCATTTCACTATTTTGGTTTTATTTTGATTAGTTGTGTAGCCTTAGTAAAATGCCTCAAAATCAGGATGTAGATGAACAGCACATAGGCTAATTCACATGCATGGATCACTACGTGGGAAAGTCTGTGAGGCTTATCTTATAGACATTATCTTTTTAACAAAAACGCCAACTTGGCACATTGGTTAAGTTTAATGGGCCTGTGCTGTCGGAAACACAGTCTATCCTAACAAAAACACATTAAGGTTGTTAAACATTAACCTTGCCTTCATGCTTCCATACTCTGAAGTGAGGAAATGGTCTTCTAAATAGATGCTGTGGCATACAAGTTGACCCAGGTTTGTTGCCAAGATCTAGTTCATTTTATCTAAGCCAGCTGGTAGGATCTTAAAAAGATTAAAAGAGATGCCTTATGAACTATTCAGCAGATGCATTGTGAACAAAATTGCACTGAAAAGGCTGCTTTTAGGCGGCAAGAAGCTGGAGACACACGTATGAACGTTCAACTGAGTTTAACAAGCCTGTTGATGTTCAGTGGCCTAAATTGTAACAGATAAGCCAGGCATCCAGCACAATCCAAATATTATCCAACATCTGTTCAGAATTCCTAACAAGGTTGATGTAGAACAGCAGCAAACTCCAGCGCTTCAGTCACTGCAATTAGCAGAGCAGTGGGAAATGCTAAAGTGCAATCGGACTATCAGCTGGCTATTGTGTCGATGCTGTGAGAGCATGCTATACTCTGCAGGGGAAATGGAGCTGCGCTTTGCTCACATTAGACTGAAAATCATTCATTGGACTGCCAGAGGCATAATGCAGATTATGCTTTGTAAGCTTTGCATGGACCGTCTTTTCTCTTGCATGTTGACTACACTACATTCATACATGGATAGTGCAGTACATACACATACTGTACACTAATATTCTGAAGCCAAATAAACAGACCAAGTGTTATTTGTAGTATTGTATTTATGTTCTACATAGAAAATTGAGACCAAAAAGACACCTGAAAGACAACACAAAATGCTTCAAGTCTTATATATATATATATATATATATATATATATAATTATTAGTGCTGTCAGATGATTAATCACGATTAATCTCATCCAAAATAAAAGTTTGTTTATATATGAGTGTGTACTGTGTATATTTATTATTTATATATAAATACAAACACATGCATATATATAAGAAAAATGTTGTTTATATATTAAATACATTTATATATAATATAATATAAATATATAAATGTATATACACATGTAAATATTTTCAAATTATATACTGTATGTGTGTGTATTTACATATACACATAAATAAACACTGAACACACATATATTATGTAAACAAAAACTTTTATTTTGGATGCGATTAATCGCGATTAATCGTTTGACAGCACTAATAATTATATAATATACAATGCTAATAAATCAAACTAACAATGGACATTTCTTACTTTTAATGTTAATATATAAATACTGTAACCTAATGTTCAGCGCGCCAGTAGTTCACTTTTGCACTTCAACAGACAAAAACACAAAGAATTATATCAAAATGCCCATTTTTGGAAAGTGACCTCGTCTTAAATAAGTTAAAAAGTCCTAAATGACCACAAACAGTTGGGTGGAAATCAGATGTGTGTCAAATCCACGTCATGTGCATCAGGTTTTAAAAAGACAGCACTATTTTTAAAGTGAATCTTGCTGCGGTCTGAGTCATATCATCAATCAAAGAAAAGAAAAAAAAAAGAAAATCACTCACTGCTATTCCCTGATTAACTTTTTGTCCCTGATTAACTTTTGTATAAAGATTATTCTATATTCAATTTATAGTTTTTGCATATACAATTTATAGTTTATGAAGATTGCTTTAAGTTCGCTTAAATTAAAAGTTATGTTTTTCAAAGCCTATAAAAAGTTAAAAAATAATGGCTTTCAATTATTATACTGTAATGTTGAATAGCTATAAGTAATGGCTAAAAATGAGGGAAAAATGCATTTAATAAAGACATCAGTGTTTGTATCAATGATACTGGCCTTCATTAATAATAGGCTACTTAGTAAAAAGATGCCATTAAACGTATTCAATATACCATCTTTATGTTCTTTCTACATTAATTTGGAGATTCAATGCAACATTGTGACAATATAAATATATATTAATATGTGATTAATTGTGATTCATTACAGAAAATTGTGATTATTTAGTTGTTTTTTAATAACAACACTAGTTAAATTATAGACAGATACACAGATTAATTATCATTCGTTTTCACCCTAAAATGTCACATTACTAAGGTAAAATGCATGCAAATAGTGTTCATATCTAAGCACAGACCATATCAAATACAGTTTTAATTTTTTTTCCATCATGAGTCTCAGTGTTATGGCAGCATACTGAACGAATCATCTCCATTATTGCATAAGCTCATTCCTGTGGATGACTTTATAATCATCATCACTTGATTGAGCCTGGGAATGCTGCGTTACTATGGCAGCTGCTGAGATTCTGACACCCTGAAGGCCTAACGAGAATTCAGAACTCAGAAACACGGTACTTGGAACGTCACCAAGGCAACAGCTCGGAACCCTTGCTGCGAGGGGCTGGAGTTCTGGGAGAGGACTGGAATCACGAAGCCCTTCATTCGAAAGAGTGAAGCTAATCACTCTGGAAATGGAGTAGTTTACATGAGAATCAGGAGTGTAAACGTTTCTGAGTGAGTGCAGCAGGAGGCAATTTATTAGAATAACACAGGGCTGTCAAAGTGACAATATAATTGTTTGCTAAGGCAAGCATAACTATTACTACTGCTCATCCTTAAGAGTTAGGGCAGTGGTCTCAAACTCAATTCCTGGAGGGCCACAGCTCTGCAGAGTTTAGCTCCAACCAGCTCCAAATCACACCTGCTTGAAAGTTTCTAGTAATCCTGAAGACCTTGATTAGCTGGATCAGGTGTGTTTGATTAGGGTTGGAGCTAAACTGTGCAGAGCTGTGGCCCTCCAGGAATTGAGTTTGAGACCAATGAGTTAGGGGGTTGTTCTAAATCCCTTAAGCCTACAGTTAAACTCTGGCACATAAATCACTCAGCACAGTGCTACAAACATAAATTTTCAAACAAAAATTCATGAACCAAGTGAATCAAAACCCATACATTACACTTAGGTGGTGTGGATTGGTTTTGAAAGCACTCTGAAATGAGGAAGTAGCAACAGATCTTTACACACACAGACTGATTTTTTTAATGCCAACTTTAAAGTGCACTTATTATACTATTTCAAACTTTCCTACAATAGGTTTGTATGCATCCAAGGTCAAAAAAACACTTTAAAGGGTTAGTTCACCCAAAAATGAAAATTCTGTCATTAATTACTCACCCTCATGTCGTTTCAAACCCGTAAGACCTTCGTTCATCTTCGGAACACAAATTAAGATATTTTTGATGGAATCTGAGAGCTGTCTGACCCTCCCATAGACTGCTTCGTAAAATTACGGTTGAACCCCTGATGTCACATGGATTATTTTACCGATATCCTTGCTATGTTTCTGGATTTGGGAACATTTCAGTTATATTGCTGTCTATGCAGGGTCAGACAGCTCTCAGATTCCATCAAAAATATCTTAATTGTGTTCGAAAGGCGCAGCGTCTGCGGGATTTAAATGACATGAGTGGCAAATTAATGAAAGAATTTTCATTTTTGAGTGAACTAACCCTTTAATTTTCTCATAATATATACTGCAGCATCACTTCTTGTCTCATAGTGCCTGATAATGTGATCCGGTCTCTCTAAACCCCTCTTTTCCAAGAGCATATTGTGCTCTGATTGGTCAGATGAGATTAAATAAATGCTGGATTTTCAAAAGTATGTGAAGTTCCCAGTATAGACTCTGTGCCATCGTTGCAGTAAACTCGCATGATGTTATTGAATGAATGATTTATTAAGCCCTATTCGCACTGGATTAGTATTATCTGGGGACCATGTGTGATTTTGAAATTACCCCCACCCCCCACATCTGAATTCCATGTGGTGCATTCACACGGGATAAGCGAAGTCTGTGATTTTACTCGAATTTACTGACTTATCTCCCGGATACCCGGATGTCAAGGCTTTGAGAGTCCCGTTCTATGGTCCAAATAGATGGATAAAAAAAATAAATAAATAAACTAATAGAGTTTTGTGCCCCGTGTCATTTACATTTCACCAGGTTAAAATAATATTTCAAGCTTTATGCTTGATTTATTTGTAACAGATTAAACATTTTCAGCTTTCTCTTTCTCCAAATTGTATGGTGTACTAGCGATATGACAGCACCCAAAATACTATCAAACACTCCAAGGCAGCTCTATTCTTTGCGAAAGATGGATAAAAAGACGCACAAGAAACAAAACAGCCGAAAAAATGATATGCCCGACCATAAATACTGGCCAAATCACAGAGATGCCGATTCGCAGGACTAATATTATCCCACCAGGACCTGGTTGTGAAATATGGTAGGTCATTTGCGGGGGAATTTTTACTTTACAAATTACAGACATGGCCGATTCGCACGGGATTAAGATCACAGACAACCTCGGCAATTATTACAAATGACTGGAGGTCACCAGGTAATACTAATCCCGTGCGAATAGGGCTTTAGTTGCACACCAGTCCGTTATTGTAGGGACACTGACATTTTCGATCCTCTAAACATAATACTGAATGAAACTGACTGTGACTGGTTGTTTTACATGTCTATCAGACACCCTCCTGGGCAGTCCTAGGCCAATGAAAGCTACCATGGAGTCTAAAACTTCTCCCATCAGTCCGAAGGTCTGGCTATGTGAAACTAAATTAAAAGGTAACATCCAAAAAAAAAACAAAAAAAAAAAACAACACCACATAATAGGGGAACTTTAAGCAATTACCAGCAACCACCCAGAATACAGGGTGTAGCAACCTATAAAAACTACTCAGAAATAAAAAAAAGAAGGTGCAGTAAAAATTTTGTTCTAAAGATAAATATGTTTTATTGCTAGGTACAATAGAAAGAGGATAAAAAAAAAATGATGGAGAGTTAAGGGAACAGAAGTGGCAAATGATGCAAGCTGGATTCAAACTTGTGCAGCACGCTTGAGCACCAAACCTTAACCTGTAAGAATTGTACACTGCTTGGCTATTACTGCAATAGATTTTTTCCTTCAAATGGATTTTTTTTCAGTGTAATCCATCTAAAATTGACCTAAAATCTAGACTATATAAACGAGTTATCTAAAAAAAAAAATATATATATTTCCAGGAAGCTGCAGTCATTTGCAAAAATAGTTTTTTTCCTCCCTCTGTCTGCAATTCAGAGAACAACAACACAGATGATTAGTATTGCAAACGCAAAGAATACTTTTTTGCGCAAAGAAACAAAAAAGAATTCTCGTAGCTTCATTAAAATACAGCTGAACCACTGATGTCACATGGACTATTTTACCAATGTCGTTACTACCCTTCTGGGCCTCAGAATGTTTCAGTTGCACTGCTGTCTATGCAGGGTCAGAAAGCTCTTGGATTTCATCAAAAATATCTAAATTTGTGTTCCGAAGATGGACGAAGGTCTTAGGGGTTTAGAATGACATGAGGGTGAGTAATTAATGTCAGAGTTTTCATTTTTGGGTGAACTATCCCTTTAATGCTTACAAAAATGTTCAGTTTTGGTGAACCAAAAGCAGAAAGTACACACAACTACAGCCCTAAGCCTACGCTAACGGTAGGCATTTATTTACTCAAGACAGACCTTGTCTAGAAGACAACAAACGCAGAGGAAACTGAGCGCAGTTGGTGATTGAGTCATCTAACGACATTTCTTACTGCCTCACAATTACTGTCTTTACCACCCACAGCCCTAGAGCTGTCTGTTTGCCCTGACCCACATTAAAACAGTATGGGGAGATGGTAACTATCAGTGAAGGTGAAACTGAGGAGGTCAATGAGACAGCAGCATGGGTAAGAGGGAAGCTGACACAGCACATACAAGCACAGCTGACAAAAGCAAGACTGAGTAGAGACACTCTCTCATACACACAGTATCCATAACTAATATTTTACAAAACAAAGAAATATTAATATATATATATATATATATATATATATATATATATAGTTCAGTAATATCATAAGCAAGAGTGCCATTTTCCTGAACAATAGTGTGTGAGTGATGTGATATTAAAGGGTTACTCCACCCCTAAATAAACATTTTGTCATTAATCACTAGGGCTGTGCAATTAATCGCATGCGATTCTCATGAGCATCTCATCAGTAAAGCCAGTTCCGTGATTAGCTGCCACTCCATTTGAAAACAGGTGATGGAGATTTAGCGCTAATCACGGAACCGGCTTTACTGACGAGATGCGCATGAGAATCGCATGCGATTAATTGCACAGCCCTATTAATCATTACCCCCATTACCCCCATGTCATTCCAAACCCGTAAAAGCTTCGTTCGTCTTTGGAACACAATTTAAGATATTTTGGATGAAAACCGGGAGGTTTGTGACTGTCCCATTGACTGCCAAGTAAATGACACTGTCAACGCCCAGAAAAATATGAAAAGCATCGTCAGAATAGTCCATCTGCCATCAGTGGTTCAATCTGAATTTAATGAAGCGACGAGAACATTTTTTCTGCACAAAGAAAACAAAAACAACGACTTTATTCAACAATTCGCAAGCAGCGTATGCTGTTCTGTGTCATCCATACCGGATACACTGTTTTCGTTCAACTCAAAGCGTAAACAAACGTAGAAGATGTATCCGTGCGGTGCAGCTGACGGCTAACGTACGCTAAAAAATAAAGTAATAAAGTAATTTGACACTTCAAATGAAGATTTATCGATTACATTGTTACGCCAGTAGGTGGCGAAAAGGGACTGTTAAAATGTATTTGTCTTTGAATCATACAAGAGATTCATTCAAGAAAGCTGATTCATCCAGTAATGAAACAAGATCTTGAGTGAGTCATTGAATCATTCATTCATAAATTACATGTGATTTTGTTTAGTTGTCTAATGTTTTTCTTCAGAATCATGAGAGAACCACAACTTCCATTGGGGGAAAAAAATAAAAATAAAAAAATAACCCTCAATTTATCCAGAATCATGCAGTTCTATTTTGCACACAAACAGCTCTTAAAGAGTCCAGTTTTTGTGTAGCCTGTTGATTTTTGTTCATGGTATTCAGCTGCAACTAAATGGTTTGCAAAAAAGAGACACAGGATAAATGTTTGATATTAATCACATTGGAATCGAAACTGGGAATTGAAAAGAATCGGAATTGATCAAATTCAAACGATACCCAACGTTATATCGTTGCCGTCTTCAGCGTGTAGTTCTGCTATGTGCTTTTTAGGCATTTTTTCTGCCCCCGCCGTCAGTTCTGGAAGAATTGCAGCCTCGCTAGTCGCTACCTTCGGTACCATCGGTACTTACGCTACTGAACATAAACAAGTACTGGCAGGATTTTAAAATGTTTATAACGACTTGGTACCGTAGTATCGGTTCTCATGACATCCCTACGCTAGATGGAATAATCTTTTTATCTAGGACTAAATATTTTATCTAGTTTTCAAAATCATTGGAAGCCCTCAGGTTTTTTGTTGAATTGAAAAAAAAAAAAAAGTATGCATTTCGTAGGCCAACCTCGAAGTTATCATAATCCTTGTTCCTCAACAAAAAGCCAACAGGATTTTTCCATCTGTATTGTAAAAAGCACTATATAAATGACAGTGACTTGACTTGACATGACATTGGCTTTTGGATTATTGGAGAAAATAAGATCTGTGATTAACAGAAGTTTATGATTCTTACACATTTTGTTCATCAAGATAATCTTCACAAATTAACAATTTTAATGAAGCTTAAAGGAATAGTTCACCAAAATCTGAAAATTCTGTAATCAGATATTTTTGATGATATCCGAGAGCTTTCTGAGTCTCCATAAACAGCAAAACAACTGACATGTTGAACGTGTGTCGAAGACTGACACGGAAGGAAAGAAACTGTTCAATAAAGTCATTATTTTTGTTTTCTTTGATCATAAAAAGTATTCTTGTAGCTTCATAACATTTCAGTTGAACCACTGATGCCACATGGAATATTTTAAGAATGTCTTTACCTTTCTGGGCCTTGAATGTGATAGCTGCATTGCTGTCTCTGCAGGGTCAGAAAGCTCTCAGATTTCATCAAAAAATATCTTAATTCATGTTCTGAAGATGAACGAAGGTCTTATGGGTTTGGAATGGGTTTGGGTAATTAATGACAATAATGTCATTGAATTTTCATTTTTGTGTAAACTATCCTTTTATATACAATCACCAGAAATAAAAAGTTAGGCTATAACTAGAGGTCGACCGATATGGGTTTTTCTCTGGCCGATGCCGATGCCGATATTTAGAAATCAGGGCAGGCGATGGCCAATATATGATGCCGATTTTTTGGCCGATTTTCTTTCTTTCTTTTTTTTTTTTCCCTTGACTGTTTAATACAATCAGTTAAACGGTTTTAAAAGTCATTTTTTTTCAGTAATTTATCAAAATATTTAAAAAGGTTTACTGCATTGTTAAAATATGCTATGCGTATAAAAAAAATTGCGGTTTTTAGAGAGAGAGAGAAAAGTAGCATTTTATTATTTCATTCAGAAATAGGCCTAATGCGACGTGAAATGTTTACAAACATTATAATCAACACTGTAAACATAGCTAGGCTATTTTAGTTCCCCTCACTCCACAACAAATTCTTTCAATTAACAGTATTTAGAAAAGAACAAGAATTAAAAATATAAGAAGCTAGCTATAAACGACAAGCCAAAACGAATTCATTTAGGCTAAAACGAAACTGAAACCAAATGTTTCCGTTTTCGCAATGTATTTGAATGCCAAAATATTATTTATTATGTACTTGACAGAATTACTGAATTTCACAGGAAAGATTTGTTTATTTTTTATAAATAAAGAACTGTATTTCTTTAGTCAATTATTAAAGTATTACATGTTACA
>JAFVLL020021563.1:0-67920 GCA_021397915.2 Tor tambroides
CATCGTCGATCGTAGCTCAGTTAATGTTTGCGTGAACGTGTCGAATTTTTGGCTAAATGAAGCATTAAGGGCTGTTATGGCGTCCATGATGTCTTGAGTGCTAGGAGAAGTTGTGCTAGCTTTAGCGCCGATTGGCCTCGGATCACCTGTAGCGTTGCTCGAGGCCTTGCCTCTTCGGCCTCTTCGTGTAATTTGCCGTCTTTTTTCAAATGTTTTGGCATTTTTGTGATTTTATTAACTTTTTGACTTCCTTCTGAACAACTTTAAAGGTTAAACCTTAAATTTCGGATTCATTTATTACGAAATTATTCGGAGGATTAGCGGAGCTTAGACGAAAGCGGCTTTCTCCATTCGAACCGGAACCGGAACTAAGTAAAAATATTTTAAAACAGACATCTTAAAGACACACTGTTTACTGTCTTTTTGGACCAATTTTATTCTTCCTTGCTAAATAAGTGTTAATTTCATTTAAAAAAAAATCTACTTAAAAAAAATATTGTTGAATAAAAGTAAGGATTTCATTTTAAAAAAATCCTAAAGAACAAACAAAAAAAGAAGAAGAAATACAATAAAAAGTAAATAGAATTAATTGCAAGAAAAGATAATACGAGAAATAAACAATACATGATACAAACTAAACAGTTTCAGTCAATAAAAATAATCTAGCAGGTTAAAAATATTAAACCAAGAACAAAGCTGCCAAAGCACAGATAGCATATGAATTTTACTTACAGTATATAATTGTGCTAGCAAAACAATATCTGCAACTGAATTATCTAAAATAGTGATACAATTGTACAACTGACATTTTTTTCAATAAAAAAAGTAAAACTAAACAGAAGGAAAATGAAATGTTAACATAGAAAAGACAGATCATAATTTTTTGAGCGGTCTTTGCCTATTATGATAATCAGATAATTCAAATTGCAGTGATCATCTGCTGCTTCTCATCTCTGGATGACATGACCTTGCCTTCCAGCCGATTGACTCAGTTCTGAAATAGACATTAGCACTAAATTACATAGTGGAGACTTGTCACTGATTGCTCAAATTTGCCATCTCATCTCCGCTCTGTGTATGTCTGTGAGGTTGTGCAGGACATAATTGCCCAGACAGCTGCGAGAGTGAAGAGATCCATGAGCCCCGCTGTGAGTTATGGACACTCTCAGAAGCACCTCAGCTTCTCCACAAAAAGAACATCAGCAGCTCCGTCTACATGCTTTACAAATGATACCATTAGTGCACAGAGGAACCATACATAAAATAAACATCTCTGCAGAAGGAATGGACTTTAGAGCGCAGCTTTAAAATCAGCACAATACATTGGACAACTGAGTAATAGTTTCACGACCAATGAAGGAACTAAAACTATAACACATAAGAAACGCATTTTGTGAGCAATTAATTTGAACCCAGTCCGCAGCAAGGAATAAACAATATAAAACTGAATTGATTCAGTTTTAATTCAACCAGACTCATAAATCTGATTCAGTGATACTCAGCACCCTTGCATTTGTAGTTAGATCAGTTAATGCCAGATGAGTTGATGTCTATGAGAGTAATAAGGTCAAATTTATTTAAAATGTCACATACAGATATCAAAATCATTATATAAGATGTTGCTTTCAAATTGGTAACAAATTAGAAATTAGTAAGTTGAATGAAGATGATATTAAAATGCTGAGTAGTTTTGGTCTCATAACTTGCTCTAATAGAGTAGTTTTGAATTCATAATCTCTATCATAACTTGTTAACTAATGCTTTTTCTCCACCATGAGTGGTGTCAACTAGTCTCATTCTTCAGACCACCCACTGTCTTTTCGCTGACCGTCTCATGTATATTGCACACAAAAATGGTGATAGCTGGATAAAAATAGCCTGTTCCAATCTGACTGGGTGGCTTTAGGCAGTTTGTAAAAACCATTTTCAATCTACCTGGAAACATAAGTTATGTTTTTTAAACAAACTCTAATCTCTTTGCAGGGCATCTGCTTGTTTGTCAGCTAAGTGACATGTGGAAGTTATTCAGAATTTTGAGGCACTTAATATATATGAGCAATATCACATTCCGCGACACAAAAACAGTATTATTTTTAAAATTATAGCCATGACACTCGCTGTGAGAAATACTGCAAGCGGAGAAACGGTGAAGCGGTTCTGTTATCACTAGAATATCACTTTCTTATCAGCCAATTAGATTCAAGGACCAGAAAGAACTGTTGTTTAAAAATATATACACTGAAGTTCAAATGCTTCGGGTCTGTAAATCTTTTTTAGTGCTGTCAAACGATTAATCGTGATTAATCACATCCAAAATAAAAAATAAAAGCTTTTGTTCACACAATATATGTGTGTGTACTGTGCATATTTATTATGTATATATAAATACACACACATGCATGTACATATTTAAGAAAGATATGTTATGTTTATATATTAAATATATTTATATATAATATTAATTATATGACTATAAATACATACATGTAAATACATATACATAATAAATATACACAGTATCCACGCATTTATTATGTAAACAAAAACTTTTATTTTGGATGCGATTAATCACGATTAATCGTTTGACAGCACAATTTTGTGTCTCTTATGCTCACCAAGGCTGTATTTATTTGATCAAAAATGCAGTAAAAGTATTGTGAAATGTTATTACAATTTATATAGGACAATTTAAATAACTTTTTTCTATTTTAATATATTTTAAATGTATTTTATTCCTGTGATGGCAAAGCTGAAGTGATTCATTTATTCTCAGGGTTCTTTGATTAATAGAAAGTTTAAAAGCAGCATTTATTTGAAATAGAAATATTTTTGTAACATTATAAATGTTGTTACTGTCACTTTTGATCAATTGGATGCATCCTTGCAGAATAAAAGTATTAATTAATTAATTATAATTGTTTTTTTTTAAAACCCTCACACTAAACTTTCCTGACACCAAACTTTTAAAATATAGCATATCTATAGTCAGAATTCTATATTCCGCTATGGTTTCCAAATCCATTAAAGATCTTTTACAGCATCAGCATTTTGTTCTTGTTCCTTGAAGCTTTCCCTCAACAGATGCAGGTTCACCAACAGACAAGTGACCGAAACAGCCTCCATGTCACAGGAAGAGAAACCTCACTCCAGGAACAGATCTCTAGGCTCCCCACCATCCCTCTTTCCAGACGAAGCCCATCCTGGCCCTCACGGCAGAGACTCGGAGGGGCCCCGGCCTCATCATCTGGCAGTTATCAAAGCAAATTAGAAGAACATATGCTCGCAGGCACTGTGCTCTCTGTGCAGCCCCTGTTCTCACAACAGCAGAACAAAGCCGGGGCCATGGCAGGAAGCTTAAGAAGCACTTACAGAGGGCACTAGGACTTTGGCCCTCAGGAGGACCTCTTTACCCCCCGAGGGGACAATGAGCTTGTGAAGGCAGGAGATGGAGATGGAGATTTCATTCAGAGCTGCCATTCCCTTTGACCCAGGAAAGCGCATGAAAAATAAAACTGACCCAGCAGGTGAAAATGAAGGGGACAATGTGAGCAGGAATCCTCAAAAATCCTCCATATTCATTAAACACATGGGTCTAATGAGTCATTTTGAGGTGAAAGGCTCTCTAAGTGAAATAAGCAAGTTGGACCTTCATCATGGTGGAATCTCATGATAAACATGTTCTTAATGGCAGTGTGACATCATGAGCCAAAGGGTTTTTGGAATCAAAACCAAGGCTAATTATTCTCAAGTGTTCCGTTAACTAAAAAAAGCATATGTTTTACTATGTTCCCTAATTTGCTTACTGATTCAAGTCATTATTACAACAGACATGAACCTTTTTATTACAGGTCAATGAGTATAAAGAGTGTTTTGAGCATTCCTAATTCTTTTTGGCTTGGATGGATAAAACAATCCCTGAGCACAGAGAACGCAGGGCTACATTCTCATTAGATTAAGTCCACATTAAAATGCCATAGCGGTTTTATTGGACAGGTCGTAAAAATCTTAAGTAATAGCCTTTTTTAGGAGCTCTGACCTTGCCTTTATGGTTTGTAGGATATTACACCCAGGCCATCTACACAATGTTCATTTTAAGGATTTATTTAATGTCCAGTGATCTGCACGTCGGCGGCGGCTATTCATCACCATCAGCTGGTGTGTGACAGTTTTATGTACTGTGGGATTGGCCGTGCCATTGCCTTGCCTCCGGTAAGCAGAGAAGGCTATAAATACGCCCGCCCACTGCTGACCTAACATCCACATCCTCTCTGATCCCATGCTTTTTTAACTGACACAAAAAAGAGGAGGTGAAAGGAAAAGGCCTTTATTGACAGTTAAAGGGAATGATAGGAGTCCTCTGGGTTCACATTAGGCTTTATCGATTCCACAGCATTCGTGGAATAATGATGATTATCACCAGAAATAATTTCAACTTGGTCCCTCAGCTTAAAACAGAATATCACACAAATCTCACACAAGAAGGCCAAACCATGTGTGATGCCAATTTTGAACAAATACCAGAACTGAATGGAACCATTGACAATTCTCACACATGCATCTTCTAAAATACTGTGACTGAATTTACTGGGATACTTAGAGGGTTAGTTCACCCCAAAATGAAAATTCTATCATTAATTACTCAATTACTCATTACCTCATGTCGTTCCAAACCTGTAAGACCTTGGTCCATCTTCAGAACACAAATTAAGATATTTTTGATGAAACCAGAGAGCTCTCTGACCCTCCATAGACAGCAACGCAACTGCAATGTTCCCAGGTCCAGAAACGTACTCAAGGTACTCAATGGCTCAACTTCAGTTTTGCGATGCTACGAGAACACTTTTTTGCACAAAGAAAACAAAAATAACATAATTTACTCTTCTCCCCCGAGTTACGTCTTCCGCCATTTTAGAGAGTATCACAATGCATACGTATGCTTTCCCCTAAGTGTAAACAATGCTGATTACGTTCATACGCACGCTTTCCCCCCTGAACGCAAATAACACTGACAATGCCAAATACGTTCTTGGGTACTCTCCAAAATGGTGGAAGACGTAACTCGGGGTTTAGTTGGCCTATTTTTGTACATGTTGCTCACATATTATTGTAGCACAGTTTGAGCTGAATACAGTCTACAGACTTTAACTATTAATATGTTGAAAAAAGCACAGGGCCCTAAAACCCACTCAGACCCCAGAGGGTTAATAAATAGTTAAGGCCAATTACTGAATTGCATTTATAAAAAAAGACTTCTTCAGGAATTGACTGAATTTTTTTGCTGAAGTTATCTCATCCTTTAGCAATGGAATTGCATTTCTTTTTTCCAAATATTTATTTCTTTAAAAGTACTAAAATAATCATAAGAACTCTTAAAGAACCAGAATCTTTCAGAGGAATCAAACTAAAAGTTTTAAATGCATGATTCCATCCCAACAGCATTCTTAAAAATGAGGGTGCTTCATGATGCCATAGAAGAACCTTTTTTTTGTCTAAATGGTTCCATAAAGAACCTTTACCATCTGTAGAACCTTTCTGTTTCACAAAATGTTCTTTGTGGCAAAAGAAGGTTCTTCAGATTATAAAAAAGTAAGAACGAGATGGTTCTTTAAATAACCTTTGACTGAATGGTTCTTTGTGGAACCAAAAATGTTTCTTCTATGGCGTTGTTGTGAAGAACCTTTTAAGCACCTTTATAGAGTGAGTGCTGGCTAGAAACATGTAAGTATCATTTAGAGAGGGGCGAGTCAAAATCTATTCTGTAGTAGTCAATTAAGCCTCAAATGAGCTCAAATGGCATTGAACCTTGAAGTACTGTCCTTGAGTTGGAGGAAGGAGACAAAGGAAGTGAAAATCAGGATGAGAGAGAGATGGAGACATGAGACACACAGCAGGTGTGACGTGCAAGAGACAAGAGAAAGAGATCGGAAAAGAGAGTGAGAACGATGCATTGCAAGAGGAAGACGCTTTCATTACATCGCCTTTCATGTGTCCTGATCACTTTCCCAGTCCCAAAGCCAAGTCTCACTAACACAACAAACATCTCCCTCTCACTCTCTCTCCTGATTCCCAAACCTGCAAAGCCCATCAGGGCAAGAGGGGAGGGAGAATCCTGCATTTCTCTCCCCAACTCCCTGCGGCGGAAAAAAGGCTGAAACTCAACAAAAGACAGACAGCTGGTTTTTGGGAGAAGGAGCCGCTCTTTAGATTGATCTGTCTCGCTATAAAGATTGGGCGGTAATGAGAATGTCTCTTCATAAAGCCCAGCAGCATATCGTCCCCTGTTGGTTTGTAAATGACTTCCTTTTTTGAACAAAACCTCAACCTGACAGTTAATTATCGAAGGGCATATACCTTACCCTGGTTTTGTGGACCATATCAAGAATTTCATAGAAAGCCAAACCGTAGACTTTTTGGAGCCAATATCATAAAGCACATGGATCAATGACATATAAGATGGGCTAGATTAAAGAAAAGAAAAAATCTTTTTAAAATGTGGATAAAAAAACACATGTGCCAAGTTCTGTGAAATGAACTCCTTGTATTCATGTTGGTATTATATGGGTTTTGAACTTTTGCACCATTTCCAAAAAGTAATCTTAAATTGAATTTAATAAAAATGTAACTTGGTGTAATATGAAGTAAAAAAGTAAAAAGTATCAAGTAAAAAAAAAAAAAATTCTTTACATTTCGAATACATTTTATTCTTTATTTTTTTAAAAAGTTACATTTAGATAGATAGATAGATAGATAGATAATCTTTATTTAAAAAAAGTTACTTTTTATATATAATAAAGTGCCATTCAAGTAGGATTTTTATTTTATTTATTTTTTTATTTTTGAAAGCAATTATTACTTTTGTACTCAAGGATGCATTAAATTGATGAAAAGTGACAATAAAGATATTTAAAATGTTACAAAAGGTTTCTATTTCAAATAAATGATGTTCTTTTGAACTTTTATTACACTTTCCTTTCCTTATATACTTACTTCACTTTTTTTAAAATTTTGTGCCATTTTCAAGAAATTAATCAAAAAAAGTAAAATAAAATAAAAATTAAATTAAAAAGTAACCTTTTCTTTACACTTTGAAAACATTTTAATCTTTATTTTTAAAAAAAGTTACATTATATATAGAGAGAGATGATGGGTCAGTATCATTTTTATTTATTTATTTATTTTTATTTATTCGTTCATTTTTACAAATTTAGAAATTTGAACGTAACAGGTGAACATAAGAGATTTCTTTCAACACTGAACAAAATTTTCATCATAGAAGTGTTGTATTCTTCCTGGACACTAATCAAATAAAATAGTAGTATTTAATAAGCAAAAGTATGATAGACTTTCAAATTCAGCAGAGCTTTCAGTGTGGATCTGCTTATAACTTCAGCTCCTACTCTCTGATGTAAACCATCATAAACAGACTCTGTCGATAACCAGAGTTCCTTTTCCACACAAAACCTAGTCAATCCGCTTTTCTACTTTGTTTTTGAAAACATCACAAGAATGCTGCTCTGCCCCACATTGGGATATGTGAGAAAAGGCACCCTGCGTAAGTCCCACTGGGCCTGAATGGGTTATAGTCCTCTCAGAGAAACTGCTGATGCATTTTTCAGACGAGGACTTGAGAAACAACATGAGAGGATGCAGCGGAATGTTTTATCTGCCCTGTCTGCTCTGCTCTATCCTTACTCTCGGTTAGTCCTCTCAACTCAAGTCATGCAGAAACACTGCTGGAATCTGCAAAGAAAAATTTATGATTACAACATGATTTAGAGCCTAATCAGAAACCACGTAAAAACACACATGCGTCTGGAGACCGAAACCGCTGTAAGTGATTTTGTGTGATGACTGAATTCATTAGGACACAAGCTATAGTACTGTCCTTACAGTCAACCGTCTTGAGCTAAATTTAGAGGCAGATGTTCTGCTTTTCAAAGTTCAGGTGGTTTCATATGATAGTGATAAATGTCCTGTGTGATTAGGCTCAAATATTGATTCCATCCGTTGTTGCGGAGAGGAACAGACATTCAATTCTAAGGCTGTTTTTGGCTTCCGCTGCTCCTCGGGAGGACAGATCAATCATGCTGCTTCAGTGATCAGCGTCAAACACTGAGAAGGTCAAGTGATGTCAGCAGAGTCCAATAGAACATTTTTACTGGCCCCACTTTGACAGAATGATCAATTTCTATTTTTTAGCAATGTAGACTACTTACAAAATGTTTGGGGTTGGTAAGATTCTTTTTTTTTTTTTGTCAGTGTTTTTAAAATAAGTCTCTTATGCTAACCAAGTCTTATGCTGCATTTAAGAATGAATAAATAAATAAATAAACAACAGTAATATTGGGAAAATTATAAAAATGTACTATATTTTAATATTTTTAATATTTTTTAAAATGTAATAATATTTCACATTTAATGTCACATAGTCCTTCAAAAATCTTCTTTCTAATATGATATCTAATATATATATATATATATATATATATATATATATATATATATATATTCTTAAGAATATAAAGTTTTAAAAAACACCATTTATTTGAAACAGAAATCTTTTTGTATCAGTATAAATGTCTAAATGTCTTTACTGTCATTTCTGACCAATGTAATGCATTCTTTCTGAATAAAATAATTAATTTATATGAATTTATTATGAATTGTACTGTATTTTACTAGAAATATATATTTGTATTTAATAAATTTGTCCATTAAACTGTTTTCTTTACAAAAAGCACAACATGCTTGAAATTATACAGCTATATCCTGTATAACCATACTTTTATAAATGTATGTGTGATTTATAATCACACTTTTGCTGGAAAATGATGGCATATGATACAAAATATTAATGATTAGCTTTCCACACATTCTTACTGATGTTTCTGCAGTTCTGCAACTCATTTCTGCAATGCAAATCAGCAGAATTTGCATCAAAGTTGAATACAATGCAGAATAACAAACATTTATGTTTGCAAGGCATAAAAATGAATGTATAAGATCAATAAATGTCGTTGTTTAGAGGCAGTGCAGAACTGGCCTGAAAGGACAAGAAATTGTTTTATCAACTGGCCCAAAAACTCTCTCAGACTTGCCCAAGGCCAGCAGGCTTTCCTTATTATTGAGTTATGTGTTTCTTCATAAGGCATTTAGCTCAGGTGATTTGCTCAAAATGTTCTGTGACTATGAACAAAGATGGCAGGTTATAAATCGCATACTTCAGGGACCAATCGAGCAACTGCCATTGAGTAAATTGGATTGCTAACGGATAGCATTTTTCCTTCAGGGTGAAACCATTAAATGTTTTTTGAAAACACAGTTAACGAGCATTGCCAGTATGTTGGAATAATTGTGTCGATTGTTGCCCAAAGCTTAACATCGTGAGGTGGCTTTTGTTTGAAGCGTCCAAGGCTCCATGCCACCTTTATATACGATAAATACTGATTGCCGAGAATGTGTTGCTGTGATTGTCCTCAGCTGTGGGACGTACACTGCCCTGTTTCTAACAGCTCAAATGGCCTACAGGATGACTTGGATGGTGTCCATCGGTTATTTAGGAGATCACAGGAGAGAGCAGTATGCTTAAGCGTTAAATAGTCTACTTTTGAGGAAAAGTGAAAACAGCTGGCAGGCTCTGGATGTCAGCACATGTAATATGGATGACAGATAAGTCCAGGCATTAGTGAATAGAGAATACATTTACTCACAGAAGCAGACATGCCGCTTCGTTTGCCCAGTGGGTGAATGTTTTTACCGAGATCATTTGTTACTTCATTAGTATTTTAAAATGACAGTTTAATGAGAAAATTATTGCCATAATAATGTGCACAGGAACTGCTTTTACCTAAGAGCATTTACATTTCGTATTCTTTCTGTTAGTTCTGTTGGTATTCTCACTTTAGGGGAAGTCGTGGCCTAATGGTTAGAGAGTTGGACTTGCAATCGAAAGGTTGCGAGTTTGAGTCTTGGGCCGGCAGGAATTGCAGGTGGGGGGAGTGAATGTACAGTGCTTTCTCCACCCTCAATACCATGACTGAGGTGCCCTTGAGCAAGGCACCAAACCCCAAATTGCTCCCTGGGTGCTGGAGCAATGGCTGCCCACTGCTGTGTGTATGTGTATTTGGATGGGTTAAATGCAGAGCACCAATTTCAAGTATGGGTCACCATACTTGACAATATGTCATGACTTTTTCTTATATTTAGATCAATGATGCGATGATATTTTCCCCCCAGATTTGTTGTTATTCAAAACAAAATCCAAATCATACAGGTGTAACCATCCAGGATTGTTAGAGTAAATGAATGAATGAATGAATAGGTTTCTTTTAAAGGCTAATATTCATTTAAAGGGTGAAATGCTTGGAAAATAATCAATTACCATTTATATATATGGTGTGTGTGTGCGTGTGTGTGTGTGTGTGTGTGTGTGTGTGTATACACTTATTATGACATTTTCCTTAACATGTATGATTCCAAAATTCCATGAGAAAATAGAAAATGTTTAAATTATGTTTTTAATTGATTCGTGACCTAAAATGTGATACATTTGTGTATTCAAGGATAATGACCTATTTAATTTTTACTTGATGATGCTTTTTTTTACGAATACGTTCAAAAATATATCAAATAAGCATGGATGCAAAGACTGTATTTCTAAGAACTTGCCATTTAAAATCAAAAAAGAAAATGTATCAGTCATGTTGCACATTTAATTTTTACTTGATGATAATTTTACCACAAGGTATTTTATTTTTTTCATGAAAATGTACAAAAACATATCAAATAAGCATGGATACAAAGATTATATTTCTAAGAACTTGCCATTTAAAACTATAGATTTTTTCAAAAAATGTATCACTGTCATGTTGCATATTTAATTTTTACTTGATGCTATACCACAAGGTATTTTATCTTTTTTTATGAAAATGTACAAAAATATATCACTGTACATCACTGTCATTTTGCACGTTTGAGTTCTAGAATAGAATTATACATGTCAAATATTATTAAATACATTACAACTAGCAGCACTATCTTTTTGTGTTTTGGATGGAGGTGTTTTAGGTTTTTTCGAAATCTTATAGCCCCTAAATGCAACACCACCCCTTTCAAGTAGGTGTTTGGTCTTTAGCTGTAATCACTTTTGTCTCTTTCAAGCAGCTACTTTGAGTCTAGTGAAAGCAGGGGCCACATGTGTGGTCTGTGTTGTTCTTTTGCTTCTCAAAATATGCCAGTCACACCGAAGCAGAAAGGAGCAATGTTTTGACAGGGTTTGACAGGGGCGGCGGCATCCTGGTCCAGGATCGTGCTCTGACTGTTAATAATGGTACAGCCTTCTTTAAAAGCCTGTGCCAGAGTGTTTGAAAAACAACGTGGATGTGTTTTCATACTCAACAGACAAGCTCCACGCAAAAACACCCATATCCAAAATGGACTGGCCTACCACGTCTAACATAACAACATCAATTTATACGCATGGGAACACAAATTTTTTTCTTCTCTGAAGACGTGAAGAATTTGCAAATTCCTTCTCAGTGTGACCCAGGGACTTGTTGATGACAGGTTTCATCTTCAGGTTCTTCTCTAGACTATACAAAGCAGCTCGCTGGTCCTCAGTGGCATGCTTTCAACAGGTATCATGGAAAGTCAAAAGAAACCGTTATGTGAACACTCCGAAGTGTGTTAGTAATTTGTGTCTCCAAATGTGAAGTCTCCATGTGTGACGCGACCAATGACCCTGAAATAGTAGCTACTGTGATTTCGGAAAGAAAAACCTGGAGTGGATTGGGAGTGGAGTGAGAAAGAGTTTCCATTCATATACATTGCTCCAGACCGGCTTTTAATCTGTTTTGGCTTCTGTTGGAATTATTTTTCTACTCCTGTAGAATAAACTGCAGGCCAAATGAATTATGCCTACACTTCAGTGCAGATTTAGATGTATAAAAAGTAAATAAGTGTTCAGAAGAAGCAGACAAGGCTAGTCTGATCCCCATGCCAGGCCCACCCTAGACCAGCTCTAATGTTTCAATGTTTATGCACGAACACATCTGCTTCTCAAAGAACTCTGCCTTTCAAATGCAGTGCAGATGTGAACTGTGTTTATAAGAGAAAAGGAGCCTCTGGATTCAAGCGTTTTATGAAGAAGTGTGGTCAGTTTCTAGGCCTTTTCGCTGTAAACCTGTGTTTGGCTCACACAGGCACCTGTGGCTAGTGGAAGCAGGTCAGACTTCAAAAGAACCTGCGGTTTTGAGACTTCACTTACTGCAGTTACTGTCCACTCATATGAATATGTAAAAAAAAAAGTGTATAAATTACTATTTGGGTTTTCTTTCACCCAAAAATGAACATTTAAGCCTTTCTATCTTTTATTGAACACAAACGGAGATATTTTGAAGAATGTTAAAGCTGCTCTAAATGGCCTGTCAATCACTGAAAATGTACATGTTATGTACATGTACTTACTTTAGTAAGTACATGTAACGTTTAACAAGGACACCTTAAAATAAAGTGTTACCGATATTTTATAAAGGTCACACTGACCATTAAACAACAGAATCAACCAGCTATTTGAATCGACTTGTTTCCAGAGTATACTTTCATACAGATGGTTAGCAGAATCAATCTTATTCTTAAAAATCCTTTGATTCTGCTAATGTGCACTTTTGATCTCACAAGTACAATAACCTCTTGAACTGACTGTGAGTTTCTGCTATCAGTCGCTACAGTTCTCTGGCTGAACAACAAACTGAACAAGCTTGTTCTGAAACAAAGGACAAACAGGATGTCTCTCTGAATTTCTTACAGCACTCAATACAGCACTTAAGAAGTGCAGATTACACATTGCCGTCCACACCAAACTGGACACTTGGGCGGCCAGTGGGCAGGTGATTTATGGCAGGTAACTCAGACCTCCTCCTCAAACCTGCTGACGTCTGTTATTACAATGTGATTCATTCTCCCTCCAACAAGCCGGCCTGATGGTTTTAGCAGCCACGCTGCTGCGGCAGTCTGATCTGAGGAGGAGCTGAGGGAGGAGGAAGGAGAGCAGGGATGGGAAGAAGGAGGCGCCCAGAGAAAGGGTCCAGTGCTGGTGATAGGGTGAGACAGAAATAAGTACTGTGCACTGTAAATGTACGTATTATTACCCACAGCAGACTGCTGGATGACAGTAATCTGAATGATGGTGCTTCTCAGTACTTAGTACTGTCATTTTATCTTCTTTTATTGCGTTAAAGGTGAAGGGTGTAATTTTTTTCTGTTAAAGCACTTTTTTCTGCCTAGTATAAAGTGTAAAGAAATAGTTGATTTCCCTAAAAAGTGTGTGAACATCCTTGTCAGACAGACACAGCAACAATGGCTAAACCAATAGTGTGAGTTTGACTCTTGTAAATGTACATATTTCATAATATATGCATCAATATATATAAGTAGCAATTGTATAGGTATATACATATTTTGCTGCAATTAGATATCACAACTCAAAATTCAACATTAGAATACGTAGTAAAGCCTTGTTTCAACTAAACTTGTTCATGCTTGACTTAAAATTGTTATTTAACTAATTGCGCATATATATGCGCAATTAGTTAAATAACAATTTTAAGTCAAGCATGAACATATACACTTTATATATATATATATATATATGAGCAATTAGTTAAATAACAATTTTAATAATTTTATTAATTAATAAAATTTATTAATTTTATTAATTAATAATTTTAATTAATTAATGATGTGTGTATATATATATATATATATATATATTACACATCATTAATTAATAATACTTATACTACGGGGCCATTGAATGCTTGAATCTGATTGGCTGACAAACGTTCTACGGTGTGCAATTATTTTCAGGGAAACGCACGGCGAACGTAGTTCCAGGCAGCTCTTGACCGTATTACAGTTCTGTATCACTTCGCCAAATAATTTCAGTTATTTCAAAAGGTCTTACAACAGCAAAATAACCAAAACCCACAACGATACTGGCCAAACACATAAATATAGTAAGCAATGGGATAAAAACGACAGATCATTTCCATGTTTTCCACAAAATTACGTTTTATTATGTACGTAAAGCACATACTCTATTTCTCCAGCTCGCTCTCCCTTACAGACACACACAGTTTACACACATGGAAACATACGCGCTAATGATGTTAGTGCTACTCTGACGACTTTGTAAGTAAATAGTTTAGCAACTTAAAAGTACATGACATTTCTCACAAGCGAAGCGAGGTAACAATGGCACTCTTCGTGAGGAAAATGAACTAAAAGTTTCACTAGTAGGGACGCTGCTGCCGAACACGGATGAGAGAGACTCAGAGAGGTAGGCTAATTCACACACGCTCAGTCTCTCTCTTTCTCTCTCATAGTTATTAGCTGAATTTGTCTGTTATCAACAGCTCAAGCCTCAGTTACTAACTTAGGTCTAAAATGACGTTTTGGAATTAGCAAGGGAGGCGCTGGATGAGATACGGAAGAAATAATCCTACTCACAATAACGATTTAAGTACAAAACGGACGAATCCCTTGAAATATATCACCTGATCGATGTCTTGAGGTGTGGTAACCGTAGTATAAGCGGAATAATTGACTCCGGGCCGTTGAATTATTAGAAAAATAATGCACACTCCGCTTCGCGTCTCCCGCATCACCACCTCGGGTGTGCATTATTTTTCTAATAATTCAACGGCCTGTCATCACTCACTACGTTTACATGCGCACGAATAATGCGATTATTTCCAATAATCAGAGTAAGGACTTAATCGCATTTTGATGTTTACATGTCAAGAGCAAAGCTCTTACTCCCGTTTACATGCAATTTCCATTATTCTTATTGCTACGCTAGAGTGGTTAATTTTTTTACTGCCATTATTCATACCCCACTGGACAGCACAAATGATGGACTCAGAAAGAGCAGGTGTGTTACTACAGCCGCTGTTTTAATTTATTTAAGTCTAATGCATAATGATTTTGTATGGCTGTATTCCACGCTTTTTCGGCGCCATAGAAATGTGATGGAATTTATTTGCCTATACGCCGTCGCGTTCTTCACGCTGTTTCTGGATGAGGTAAGGAACAGGGAGCTGCTGGCAGCTATTTGTGTTTCCCAGAATGCGATGCTTTCTTTCCGCCATCGTTTCTTATGCTGCATTCACGTGCTATCGGAATTATCGTAAATATGAGCTGGCCATGAACAGCCCCTTGAAGCCTTATATTGCCAATTTCCGACGAGGGCTCGTATTCTGATAATTCGATAGCACGTGAATGCAGCATGTCTCCCCATTATTACAGGTGCGTCCACGTTATTCATATGTCACAAACGCATACTTTGGTCAAGCGGCTTAATGCACGATTAATGTGTTTACATGCCTGTATATTTCGATTAAAATCGGCGTACGCCACCTATGTTAATACGATTATGCTTGCTGCTATTATGAGCTTAATCGCATTATTTAAATCGAAGTATTGCGTTTACATGAGGTAACGATTAATCACAATATTGTCAAAATCTCATTATAATGGCATTAAGAGGGTCCATGTAAACGCACTCAATGACTACGTTTACATGGACATCAATAATCCGATTTTAATACGATTAAGACAATACTCTGATTAAGAGTCTACCATGTAAACAGATATTTTTGATTACCTTAATCCGGCTAAAGTCATAATCGAAGTAAACACAAATCGAATTAAGACGTGGAGTATTCCTATTTTAGTCGCATTATTGAAGTGCAGTACAGACATGTAAACACCTTAATCACACTATTACCGTCGTATAGGACTTTTCGCCGCACTTTGCGACAGGATTCACTCACGGCAGTGGTCAACAGTTTGACGGCAAATAAAAGAGCTTCAACATCGCCGTCACCTGTATGCGCGTACAAATAATTAACTGCACTTGAAGCTTTCATAAAATTAAAAATGAAACATCCAAAACTGTATATGGCACCATCATGAAGATGAACTATATGTTTATATGTGAAATTCTGGAGGCACGTCGGATGGTGTCGCGTGGTGACGTAATGACGCATGCCATTAATCGATCTATGTTAGGGGTGTGCGATACTGCACATTTTGGTATCGATCCGATACCGAGTAAATACAGGGCCGATACCGATACCGATACTTGTCATTTAAAAAACATACATTTAAATGACCAACAACATTTTAAAAATGTAACTATAATTAATGTTGATATGACTAATATTATATTTACCTTAAATCTATGTGGATGTTCTTTGCCTTTCTAAAAAGGACTTTGCTGGCAGAGGAGCCAAAGCAATGCACAGTTTCGTGTTAAGTATTTTCCTCCCGTAGAAAAGAGTTATAAAGAAAAAAAATAATGTGGCTTAATAAATTAAGAACGTAATATTAAAAGACAAAACTCAGTATACACCTTATTAATGTTGCAAACTATACATACAAGTTAGCAGATGTGCCTAGAATATGAAAGCAACGCTCAAAGTTTTCACATTATGCATTTTCCTCACATAGAAAACCATTATAAAGAAAAATTTAACATAAGTGGCTTATTGAATGAAGACAGTGATATGAAAAAGAACTATTAAACCATAACTCGTTTATTATTGAAATTATATTTGTAGTTTATGTACTGTATTTTCAGTTTGTTTTATACATACTGTAATATTTGTTTGTTATTGCAATAAAAAACTGTGATATGAAAAGGCCAAATTCGGTATAGTTTATAAAAATATATAGGCCTACTAGGCTATATGTACAGGTAAGCAGATGAACCCAGAACATGAATGCAACACGCTGAATTATACAGACCAAATAAATAAATAAAGACTAAATTCGGTATACAGTTTAATAAAATATATGTGGCAAGCAGCTGAGCCCAGAATATATATGCAAACATGCTAAATTACACATTAAGCATTTTACTCCCATAGAAAACCGTTATAATGAAAATATTTAAAGTGGTTTAATGCATTCAGAAATAATATTAAAAGGCTAAACTCAGTATACACCTTACAGTGATACTGCATAAAAAGGACAAATTCGGTATACAGTTATAGACAATATGCATTATGTGAAGGATTTCCTTCCTCCCCTTTTCATTTCTTTTGTAGCTCGGAGTTCCGTTCCATCTCTCACTGTATGCGCTCGCGCTTCGAGCCTCGAGCCGCTGAGTCACGTGATGGAATGAGAACAAAACAGCGTAGCAGAAGGGGAGCAGGAATGTTTGCGTACGAGATGTGAAAAGAGCGGAATATACACCCACAGACATGTCTACACTTTGTTGAATGTATTAAGCAAAGTATAAAGTGAATAAATTAACCTAAAGTATCGATCTTATCAGGCTAGTATCGATCCGATACCAATACCAACGTTGGTATCGATATTAGGATCGATACGCCCAGCCCTAATCTATGTACTATAACATGTAAAACGGGAACATGAAAGGATTATTCTAAAAGCAATTCATGTAAACACCTTAATCATAATATTGTCTTATTCAGAATAAGGTAAATAATTAGATTACTGATGTCCATGTAAACGTAGGCAATTATTCCTTACTAAATCAACTTCTGTTTTACAAATTGTGTTCAAGTTAGTGATATTAGAATAATTCAATAACCGATGCAAATCCCAGTAAAACAGATTCATCTAAAAGGTAAATTGATTTTATGATTTATATACAGGTGTATATTGAAGCCCGTTTTTGCCACTGAATAAAAAATAAAAAAAGGTAATTGTCTTTTTTGTAATTATTTCACAGTTCTGACTTTTTTTCTCACCACTGAATGAAAAAATAAAGGTAATTGTGACTTTTTATCTCACAGTTCTGAATTTTTTCTCGCAGTTTTGAGTTTACATCTCACAATTCTGACTTTTTTTTCTCGTAATTGTGAGTTTGTATCTCGCAATTCTGAGAAAAAAAGTCATAATTGTGAGATATAAACTCCCCCAGGTAGCCAAAACGGTTTGGCCCGATAATGGCCCAGATCCGGCAGGCCGGAAAATAAATAACTCGGTCCGGCTGCGGTTGCCAGACTCGGCATGGACATGGGATGAATGACGCCCCAAATACACTGGCCCGAGTCCGGCTGCCGAAACTGCCGGCATTGGGCCATAGTCACACCGACGAGAAATGAAACACTTAGCCAGTACTGGCCCGAGTCTGGGTACTGAAACTGAGCCGACACCGCCGGAACTAGGCCACAATCACGCCGACGAGAAATGAAACACTTAGCCAGTACTGGCCCGAGTCTGGGTACTGAAACTGAGCCAACACCACCGGCATTGGGCCACAATCATGCCAACCAAAATGGTACACTTAGCCGGCACTGGTCCGACACTGGTTACTGAAACTGAGCCGACACTGGGTCACAATCATGCCGACACCTAGCCAGTACTAGTCTTGTTCGCTAAATTAAAAAAAATATATATACTTACACTTACTCATACAGAATTACAACTTCTAAAATATGTGTATTAAAGACTCCTTCCAGTTTTTACATAAAACCAGAGCTTTGAATAATTTGTTTTTCCACAAAATGACATTGTTACCTTAAAATCCTTAAGATGGCATCTACTTCCAACTAAAATAAAATATATTTTTACAGTGTCCTTGTTAAGCCTACATGTACTTATGCATGTCAACTAAATATGTCACCTTTACAAAGATTAAGGGTTTGACCCTTACCCCATTTCTTTTCATGGCATCCCCACCAACTACCCCATGAATTACCCCATAACATCCATATGTGCTCCTTTTCCCCAAGTATAAAAATGACACAATGAAAATATGAGTGATATTAGAATTTATTTGGAAAAAACAAAAAACAAACTCCAGGAGCTTCCTCAAGTAAGCGTACCCTAAAAGAGGGACAGATTGACAGAAAGAGAGACAAAAAGGGGAACAGACAATGACACATATGGTTATTCAGACAATCTCAGACTGATAACATGAATGGTAACTCTGGTAAATGTTAACATTTGGAACTTTGGAAGAATTTGTTAGCATTCGGGCCCGCTCTTTTCTTCCCCCATCTCTGTCCAAAGTGAGCAGCAGCCATCTTTTGATGAACTTTTCAATCTCTCCATCTGATGCACTGCCAGTACTTGCATTTCTTTGCACTGATTGAAGAAAAAAAAAGAGATCAGTCGCAATACTATAGACCAGTGGTGTCAAACTCAATTCCTGGAGGGCCGCAGCTCTGCAAGTTTAGCTCCAACCAGCTCCAACTCACACCTGCTTGGAAGTTTCTAGTAATCCTGAAGACCTTGATTAGCTGGATCAGGTGTGTTTGATTATGGTTGGAGCTAAACGCTAGCACTATGTCAGCAAACTCACAATTATAGCTTCATTATAAATAAACATTACTTAGATATTATATGTGTAGAACGGTTTATTAAAATGATTTTATATGTTAGATTATCAAATGTTTACTCACCAGGGTAGCAAGTTCTTCTGGTCTTCTGGCAATTAGCAGCACAAAAAGCCCGTCAGGTTTTGTCATTAGATGTCAAAGCTAGTGCGCATGTCTTGAAACTCATATAGCAAAAATAATGTTAAAGTTCCCTTAACCACTTTAAGCTTGTTTCATTATATGAATTAAATCATTAATTTCCAAATGTAGTTAAAGAAAAAAGAGAATGTTGAATAAAAGGAAAAAATATTAATAGGCATTAAAATAAAAAATACATTAAGAAATAACATAACATGGGCAGGTTAAAGATATTATGTTTAAGTTTAAGTGTCATGTTATACTATTTGCCAAATTGTAAACGGAGACTCACCCCCAGCACTCAACCTAAACTGGTCCGGGTATGCATGCCCATATCTCAACCAAAATCCGACCAGCCCTTATGGTCCGTAATCGGACCAAATGTGGCTAAATGTACCATGTCTCAGCGCAAATCGGGCCAGATCCGCACATCCAAAGCCTAGCCAAATCAGGCAACCATTACTGGGCCAGAGCTGGCTCACTTTCGGTGAGCCGCTTTCAGAACACAGCCGAGTGAGCCAACACTCAGCCACAATTGGCCCGACTGCGCTGGCTACCTGGGCCCAATTGTGAGTTATAAAGTCCAGTTCTGAGGAGAAAAAAAGACTGATGTTCTCAGAATTGTGAGATCTCACAATTTTGACTTTATAACTGGCAATTGCGAGTTCATATCATGCAATTCTGAGAAAAAAGGCATAATTGCCAGTTTATATCCCGCAATTCTGAGAAAAAAAAGTCATAATTGCAAGATGTAAACTCGCAATTGTGAGAAAAAAGTCAGAATTGTGAGATAAAAAGTCGCAATTACCTTCATTTTTTCATTCAATGGTGGAAACGGGCTTCCATAGGTGTATGGATATATACATATTTAATCAGACACAAAATTATAAAATTAACTGCAAAAAAGTTTTGACTAACTTGATCTCATAAATGTTAATATTTTGATAAAATATTGGAAATCGCGTTTGGTCTCGTACTGCATCGCGTCCCTTGTCAGTGTCGGGCGCATGCTTAGCAATTTGTTGCGATTAACAGGAAAGTGTGTGCAGCTGAATTGGAGTAGTGTTTTGTTAGATGGGTATGAAAAAGCTTAGTTTACCACGGCAGCGGTCGTGTGAAGACTGAAGAGTAAAGACCATCGACTCTACCGTGCGACTCCACCGGGCAGGGACACCGACAAAGGATATAAGTATCACTTTAATTTTTCCTCTTTCCTACTACTTGTTTCACTTCTGTTTCAGTTTTTATAACCATTTCTTACTATGTGTTAGTAAGTTGTTGTTGCTGTTTTTAAAACAAGTATGTTTGGCTCAGTGTTGATGTCTGTATTGGTTGTTTATTAAGTTATAGTTTTATTTAATTTTAGTTATTTTAGTACTTCATACTACATGGAAATGAAATAATATATATATTGAATTTATTTTTATATGTATGTATATGTATATGTGTGTGACTGTACATACACGTCGTTGTTTTTTGGTGTTTGGCTTAGTGTTAGGTTAGAAGCATTATTATACTCATACCTTTTGTTGTTTTAATATTTTAAATTGTTTTCAGCTTTACTTTTTTTGTTTTCATTTAAATGTTTAGTTTTTGAAGTGTTGTATGCATTTTTCATTTTTAATTTCTTTATTTTCTTAAATGTGTGTTTATATAGTATTTACAGAGTTTTGACTTTTAGTTTGTTACTTTTTCTTATTTGTAAGTCGCTTTGGATAAAAGCGTCTGCTAAATGACTAAAAGTAAAGTAAAGTAAAGTAAAAGTAAAATCACAACATTTTGAAGATATATCTTACTACTTTCACCCTACTTTTACTCAGCAAGGATATATCAAATTTATCAAAAGTGTCAGTAAAGATATAATGTTACAAAAGATTTCTGTTTCAACAAATGGATTTGGCTGTATATTCTTACCAAACTCAATACTGGACAATACTGAACCCACAGCATGACATCACACACGGGGTGATTGTGAAAGGCTTTCTGAATGCGCTTGGGGTCCATATATAACTCCCAGTATCTATAGAGAATGAGTCATTTTGCTTTCCATTAAATGGCTGTGTTCACAGAGGTTCAGCGGGAAACACTTGTCCAGAAGGTGGACAGACAACACAAACATCCCTTTCCGAGGGGGACAGGAGCAGCCCTTTGGAGTGCTGGAGCTGTGTAATTGATAGTTCCCAGGCATGTGGGAGTATTATGCCTGCAGCTGAACAGGCCCTAAAGATAGACACGAGCCCACTTTTATGCCATTCATGTTTACACGCATCCACAGAGCAGTGAAAGAGCGCGTCACTGTGTCCAGCTCATTACCAGACTACGCTTCACATGCTCATTTATTAGCTTCTCTTTTACAGGATGCTTCTTTGTCGATGCTTGATTTACCTGCCTCTTTGAAGCTGTTTTTCTATGCTACAGAATATATATACATATATATATGCTATACTATTTGCAATCTTATGCTTTGCTTAAAATATGACATTTATACTAAAAAATTCAAAAGAACAATAAAATGAAAGAAAAAAAAACAAGAACAAAAAATCTTTGTTAATGTCAATTAGGGCTGCATGATTTAGGGTAAAATAGTTATTATTTTATTTTTAAAAATGTGATTATGATTTAATATGCAATTTAAAAAATAGTAATAAAAATTAGTAGGTAACAACAATGTCCCACTAGTTAAAATTAGTGTGGAGCAACATTTACTGCAAACCGCTCTAAATCACTGAAAACACTGGATCATGAACGGCTCACTTGTAAATGCACACAGTGCCACGTTTCACTTTGAAACACTCTGAAGTGCATATACTTATTTCATTTGCAGAGTTTACAATTTGACAATTGCACTAAGCCATTATTTTGATTTTATTTAGATTTATCATGCAGCCTTAGTACTAATAAAGTTTTATATCTAATCAAACAACTTTTCTTATACCCCACTCTAAATGGTATCTCTACATCTCAAAACAAGTCTTAAAAAGTTCAAAATCATTCTGACAAATGTCTATGACCTCATTTGAAGTGTCTGCTCTGGGCAGGTAAGTCTATGATGCTCAGAGAAAACCATCTGCAAATTTTATTAGTGGAAAGCACAAAGGTTTTTGAGCCAATCACTAGAGCAACTAGGAAAAACATTTTGCATATTACTAGCATATTGGCTGTTTATTAGTTTATTAGTATTCTCATACGGCAAAAAAAAAAAATTTTAAAAAATTATGGCCAAAATATATTTGAAATATATGCTAATTTTATGTTGCAAAAAAGTGAAGCTCAATGAAATACATTTTTGAAATACAAAATATATTTAGTTTCAACCTTCATATACCAAAATATATTTCTAAATTTATTTCAGAGGCAAGAAAATACATTTTAGTAGCCTACATTTTATATAAAAACAAATTTAGATGGCCTACTGGAGATCAAAAGTAGATTCATAATGGTTTAATAACATTTTATATTTTTAATATATTGCAATATTGTAGTTTTTAGACTATTTTAAATTATGTTCCTTGCTGAAGTTTATTCAAATGTGTTATATTTATGTTATAGACAACATATCAAGTTTTTCTTCAAATATGATATATGTGAATGCATTTTCTTGTACTGAAATGTATAGAGGTCAGGTGGTGGGTTCAGGTGGTGTACTTATGATATCTACCAGCAGTGGCTAACTGGACCGTGCTAGCCAGCCAAATCCAGGCCTACAGAAATGCATATGGTTTTACAAGTCATGCATATAAAAAGAAGAAAGAAACAAGAACAAACATACATATATTTCAAGATGATAGAGTAAAGCAAGATATACAGTTGTATTTGCCTTTCCTTCAGTGATAAACACACTGGCTTTGTCTGTTTGGCCTACCTACTTACAAATCACTCCTGCACATCTGCCACATTACTTATGATACACATTTTCCTGTGCTGGTCTGCTATTACTCAACTTCAAATGAATCAGCCACATTCACCTAATGAACTTGCATTGCATTCAGAATGACAAACACAAAGAACTAAATAAATCTCTCTCTTCAAAACACTGAAAACTAATTCTCAGCTGGATTAATGTGACACATATAGCACCTAACAGAGCATACAGTAGGTGCTATAAATGCTTCAATATTTTTAGATCCAGGATGTGGTTTTGATTTCGGGAACTGAGATCTTTCTATCTTTGCTGCATGTCTGCATTTGGACTACTCCTTTCGAAGCACTCATCATGATGCAGTTTTGTGGAAATGAAGCATAATGGGCTTTCTAGGGGCTGTAAAATCATCTTGCAGGCAAAACCATGATTTAATTGGAAGTTGATTTAATTATGGTCAGATTACAAGAAAAGTGCGGCAATTATGACTCGTTATGAGTAAGTGAGTGAACAGAAATAGGGTAAAATAAGTTCTAACTTTGAAGTTTTTCATGTCTTGTAAGACTACATAAGTGCATTAGACTAATTCTACTTAATAGAGCACACTAAGTTGTCACTCAAAGCTGTGCAAGAGAAAATAAACAAGCTGTTTTCACAGTTTACTGCAGGTAGATGTTTCTTTTGGTGAGGGTTCGTGTCATATTGAGATGATCCTGCAGGTCTGAACATCCGTTTCCCATAGCTTCATCGCGACAGTTATTCACACCTTCCTCAAGGACTTGTCTTCAATGTGTGGCATGAGAGACATGAGACGCTTCAAAGCGCAGGTGCCGAGCTAAATGTTCTACTCATTTCCAAACGGACACTTTTCAGCCATGCAAGCTCAGCATCTCATTGGCTGATTCACTCTGATATAGTCTTACATAGTGCGTTGCTATAAGACGCCGCCAGCCTATTAAATACCTGCATAACTCTGCTGCTTTTTTAGTGCTTACATATTTCGCATAACTTTCTGCAACACATTTTAAACTTGTGGTTTGTGTAAGGCACATTAATGAATTATGACCTGTTATGCTTTTTGAAATCCAAACACACACACCCCATTTACATCCATAAAGTAATACACGAGGTTAAAAATTCTGAGTTAAACCTGTAAATAAACCTGGAGGATTTTTAAAAATTATTTAACATTTATATTAATATTTATATTTACTGTATTTTAATATTAAGAAATTTAGTATTTGTAATTAATATTAAATGATTAAATATTTAGGATTTAAGTACCAAAAGGTATTCTATTAGTACTATTTATATACTATTATATTATAGTTTTTATTCATATTTTGAATTAGCTTTATTTTATTACTTTTATATTAATCTTTATATTTATATTTATTATTTTTATATTTCCAGTTTTCTTTTTAATTTTAGTTTCATTTTTAGTAATTTTGTTAGGTGCTTTTGTTTTATTATTTTTATCAATTTTATTTTTTGTTTGTTTGTTTGTTTGTTTTTTAATTCTAAATTATTTTCATTCATTCATTATACTGTTTATACACTATTATAGTTTTCATTCATATTTTGAATTTGCTTTATTTTATTACTTTTATATAAATCTTTATATTTATTACTTTTTATATTTCCAGTTTTCTTTTTAATTTTAGTTTCATTTTCAATAATTTTGTTAGGTCATTTTGCTTTTATCATTTTTATTAATTTTTTTTTAATTCTTCAAATTCTTCAAATTTCAGTTTTATTTCAGTTAGTAATTTTTCATTTCAAATTAATGAAACATCAATTTCCGTTTAGTTTAAGTTTTCCATATAATACATATATTTTATTTTATTTCAGTTTTATTTCAATTAACAAAATGCTTTTTTAATAGTTTTAGTTCTAGTTTTAACAAACAACACTGGTACAAAATACTACAAGTTTCTAACATCCATGTAAATGTATTTACTTCTCATGCTGATAATATAATGTGCAATGGAAATCTGTAATAAACTTAGAAAATAATACAAAATAGAATCATTTTCACTACTGTCTCAGACATAATTGTATAACAAACAGCGACCAATTTAAACAAGCACAATTTTACTCTTCACAGAAAAAGGGTTAATAGTACTACAACCAAAAAATAGTTATGTCATCTAAGACAGAGTCCAAAAAGCAAAACTAAGTCATCTAAAAGACATTGCGTGTAACCCAAGTTAGTCTAACTGTAACTCGGTTCTCCTGCAGGCATTGGTCGGGATCAGGGTGATATCACTGGTTTTCTGTGGTCAGAGCTCCTCTCTGACAGAGTCCCATTCTTGACCGGGACCTTTCATCTCCCTCTTAGTTCTGAGCGTCGCAGGACAGGCGGTATATCATTTCAAAAAGAACAGAAAAGCTTTCAAGTGAGCACGTCCCTTGAAACGCTAGCCAGACTGTAATTATAGTGTGGTGAGGATTTGAGCTTTGAGCTGTGCTGAAGATAACTGTGGTGACTCGGACGAGTGCCGCTCTGCATCTCCTGAGAGAGAATGAAGAGAGAGAAAACTCATGGGGAACATGAGCAAAATCTACTGAGGACATAATGGCTTTTGAGGTTAAACCACACAGTACCTCATAGTAAACCACCAGAAGTAGTGAAGACAGGATAGAAAAGTCCAAAAGTCTGACACCATACTGAAAGTCTGAGATTCTTCTTCTTGATCAAATTTGTGACGCTGATCATGTGACTTCTTTGATTGGTTGCATATTTCTGTGGTGGATTGAAGCTAGGCTCAAATGCTGTTTAAAGATCTTCCCTTTTTTGCTTTGGGTTAACTTAGTCATACGCAGGCCCTTCTAAAACCGTTTTGACATCTGTCCCACCAGCATACTGTTTTTAGTGGGAACATCATTTCCAAAATCCGTATATCTGCCTTCAGCGTTTGAGAGGAGGAGGAACACACAAAAAGAATCAAATAAACCTGATGCAAACCAGATGTTTGGGTTGGGTGATCAGGACAGAACTTAATCCCAAAACTATTAATCCAGTATTTTGCTCTCTCTGTACATTTCCTCTTCTTTGTAAATGGGGAAAGAGGAAAGGCCTGCACACATCTTCACTCACTCACTCTTTTCTCCATTCAAAACACGTCAATGGCAATTAAAATAAGCATCAGTTTGTTATAATTAAAGCAATCCTTTAAAAATATGATGGTAAAACAGCAGTTTGACAGTGGACCATAAATAACCATGGACTGACTCACTCAGATGCCTGCTGCTGATCCACACAATCTGCAGACTTATTCTTTTCTTCACATTTTCTTTCACATGTTATTTTAGTACTGTTTATATACTATCATAGTATTTATTCATATTTAAAATCAGCCTTTATTTTTAAAGTATTATATTTTTAAAGTTTTAGTAACTTGCCATTTTTTTATATTTCTATTTATCTTTAAATTAATTTAATTTCAGTTTTTGCTTTAGTACTTCTACTTTTATTTCATGTTGCCAAGGCAACATTTCTCATTTAAGTTACATTTTTTCATCTAATATTTTTATTTTGTTAATTAAATGAATGAAAACAAAGTGTAATAGTTTAGCTTTAGTTTTGTTAACAATGTGTACATTTGAGAAAATCTTTTCAAAAATGTTCAAATTTGTTAAATGAAGTTTAGCATATTTGGTTATTTGAAAGCATGATCAAATTAGCCAAAATATTTAATAAAGATACATAAATGATTGGTATTCTAGTCCTGTGGAAATCTGAGTCTCCTTAGGTTAGCCATAATATACAAATTGAAGAATTGCTATTAAAATATTGATGACAATAATAATTAAGGTTAAAATTCATATGAATGTAAATCTCAGGTCCTGGTTTTTTAACCATCAAGAAAATCATCTATATTGTAAATGCATGTTATAGATCTTATTGTGAACAATTCACCATGAACACTATGTTTCTTTTTTCAACCTCATAATGTTTCATCAAAATGTTATAACTCCTTGGTCTGCATGTATAAATATGACAGAACAGGCAAAATGTTATTTTGGTGTTAAAATAGTACTGTCAGGATTTACTAAAGACGTGCAGTGAAGAATTAGCGCTGAAAAGGCGTGAACACGGTTATTTTTGCGCCTGATCTTATTGAATATGCATTTGTAAGAGTTTCCCTTTCAGATGCAAAATTTATGGGAGGAGAGTATTAAAATGAATTATGCGACGCGATAACGCTTGCACTTGTCAAATTACTGGTATTTGCACCATTATTTAACGCCCAAAAAAAGCATGGTTTAAAGCAGCTGCTAATTTGCACTGCTCTTGATAGATTGCGCTGGTCATTATGGAAATGATCTGGTCTGTGTTCTTTAATGTGCGCATTGTCAGTAAATCACACGCAGAATTTTCCCCTCCCATCTGCGCTTTTATGGAATTGCGCTCTAACGCTAATTGCCCTGTTTAGTAAATCTGTCCCTTAAATATCAGTTTTAATAAACAGTTTGTCTTAATTACAACAATATTGCATTCAAAAAATAAAAGATTGAGAATTGAACTAAAAATAAGACCGATTGGCTGGAGATCAAATAAAAGACTTGTTTAGCTCTACTATAGCATTTTGAGCACACAGAGAAAAGTCCTTGAGTTCAGGTCAAAGTAAGCGTGACCACCTGGAGGTGTCACATGTCCTGGGCCGTGCAGTGAGGCCGTGGATCTCATCCTCTACATCTTTAGGCATGTGAAGGCTGCAGAGCTACTTTGGGCCTCCTACAGGGTCGCTGTAGCACAGCCCTTACCTTAACATCCACAAATCACCCTCTTTCTCAAGGACCTGTCATCCATACAGCGCTGAGATAGTCCAAGACCAGTTAGTCGTGAGATTACGTTTGTTTCCTTTGGCAGCTTTTCGGTCATATACTGTATACTGTGGATATCCATAACATGCTCTATTGTCTGCACATGAAAGAATGTTATATTACAGCAATGTATAATTTCAAAAAACAGTGGGGTCCAAAAGTCTGAGACCACCGGTGAAAATGCTTCTGTTTTGCATCTGGTAGCACTATATTACTTAATTTAGTTGTCAAATAAACATGGCATTGTATAGTATAAGCTATTCCTAAATATAATGTAGAAACGTGTAATAATGTAGTAATTTTCTGTGAAGCTGCTTTGCAGCAATTTGTATCATGAAATGCCTACCTGATGTCATGACGAAAACGTACCTGTGGGAACTTTTTCGCAAGATGTGAAATATGTACCAATAAGTACATATCATTGCAGTTTCCAACAGAAATGAACACTAGAGGCGGTAAAACAGTGAGCACTTGTAATTGTTTTTGTGATTACAGCTCCATATGTTTCGCTTTCTGGAAGTAACAAGCTCAGCCGGCACGGAATTGGACTTAGGATGCAGAATCCTTAGGTACATATCCTGTCAAAAACATGACTCACGGTGAAAGATCTGAAAGATGAGAGATTAAAAAACAAGCTGAAACGGCATGCTTGCGATTGCATTTTTTTATGTCACATTCGCTTTTGTTCATACTATCGGGTAGGTTTAGGTGTAGTGCAGATGGTACACTATTTTAAAACATCACGGAGCATTAGAGTTAAAGCGCCACTCAATGGACATTTCAAGTCAGAACTGTGGTGACACCTACAAAAATAACGTCACATAAAACGCACCATATATACATTCATCTGTTCCAGGGAAAAAAACAAACAATCTTTTAGCGCCACTCAGTAGACATTTCACATCTAATATGTCACGAAACGTACATGGCGGTACGTATTTTGTGTCTTGCGAAAAAGTTCCCACATGTACGTTTTCGTCATGAGATCAGGTTGCTACAAGCGCTATACAAATAAATGTTATTAGTGAATTGAATTGAATTGAATAGCATGAATATTGATGGGTTTTATTTTATTATGATGGGATCAATGAAAATTAAGAACATCTGACCATCTGTGCAAAGAATCACTTGATCAAAATTAGATACCGACCTGGAAATAGTGCAGAATCTTCAATATTTATTTTTTATTTTAGAAGATAATGTGTCTTTGTTTCCATTTTTCGATATCTGAAACTTTTTTTGTGTTCTTGGACATCACTGTATATTTTAGGGAAGTTCAGAGGTCAGTAGGTGAGTGAGTGTCACAGGGCTGGAGGAACAAGGCCGCATTGAAGAGGTCTTTCATTGAGACATGGCCCATGTTGACCTCAGGGGCGCACCAGGTGACATTCTTGCTCAGGTTAGCATGCTGTGTCAGATTGCAGGAGGGTCTGGTGATGGAGGAGTGGACAGGTGTCTCTCTTCCACAGCTGTATTTATAAATCATAACAGGCAGGACTTCACAGTAGCTACCAGCTTCACTTCTTTTGCCTTTATTTACGGGGATTAGGTTTGATTTGAAGAACTGATGAATGATTTAATATGGGAGCTTCTTCTGTCATTCTCTGTTTTTAGAACAGGTGTGTCGTTTCCATATTCATTTATCCATATTTTCATCCTCTGGCTGAATTAAACACACAGCAAGCTTATTTGGAAGTTTCCAGAGCCATTAAAGGCAATGGGGCGATACATACCTGAAAGCCACAGTGGAGCCCAAACGGGCCGTGCCCTAGGGCTTACATAAACTCTTCCTCCCCAGGGTCAAGGACTTCTCTTGGGTTATGCCGCCAACAGGTCAGCACCCCATTATGAGCGTGGCTCCAGAGGTCACTGGATCTGCTCTACAAACGCTGTGCTCATTCATATCTAAAATAAAGTGGAGACGCAATGAATGGAGCTCATGTCTCAGCCTTTGTTTCCGTATTCAGGCCTCAGTCGTTCAGCTCAGATGTGAGATGCCCCCTGGTGGGTTACAAACAATGACTGTCAGGGGCATTCATAGCAATATTCACATCCACAAACTCCATGATATGAGTGTCAAAATACTAATATTATAATGACTTTGATAAAAAAATGAGCTACAATTACACATTTTTATAATAAATGTTTTTATAATACATTTTTTAAAAGTTTGCAGGGGTCAGTAAGATTTTTTAATGTTTTTGAAAAAAGTCTAATATGCTTACCAAGGCTGCATTTACTTGATGAAAAATTCAGTAAAAACAGACATATTGTGTAATAGTATTACAATTTAAAATAACTATTTTCTATTTAAATATATTTTAAAAAGTATTTTATTCCTGTGATGCAAAGCTGAATTTTCCGCATCATTACTCCAATCTTCAGTGTCACGTGAACCAACAGAAATATAATTATAATATGCTGATTTGCTGCTCAAGAAACATTTTTCATTATTATTAATGAAAACAGTTGTACTGCTTGATATTTTTGTGGAAACCCTGTTTTTATGATTCTTTAATGAATAGAAAGTTCAAATAAACAGCAATGTGAAAGTCTTTACTGTCACTTTTGAACAATTTAACAATTGAATCCTTGCTGAATAAAACCATTTCTGAAAAAAAGCCCTGACCCTTTATTTATTTACATTTTACAATAAATCCAATAAGGGGGAGAATACCATGACACTTTTTTCAGGATTTTCAGGATAAAAAGTTTTTTTAAAAAACGTGAGTATCTCCTCCTCCTAAATAAATAAATAAATAAAAATAAAAATCTTTTACTTTTTCTATACTCATTTGTTTATTGCCATCTTATGAATCACTTGTTGTTTTCCTCAACTGTAAGTCACTTTGGATAAAAGCGCCTGCCAAATGAATAAAAGTAAATGTAAATGTTAAAAAGAACAGTATTTATTAAAAATAGAAATCTTCTGTAAAATTATATACTTTCTTTTTGTCACTTTTGATCAATTTAATGCATCCTTAAATAAAAGTATAATTTCTTCTGCCCCACACTCCTTTCCCGCTTATATTCTTACTAACCCCAAACTTTTGAACAGTAGTGTAAGTAAATATATGTATATATTAAATTACAGATTTTTTAACCTAGCATAAGTCTGATCTCTGTTGGTGTGTGTTTTAGGGTTTTATATGTGAAAGTGGCAGAGGTTCCGCTCTGCTTTTCCAGGTAATACCTGCTGGTACTGCCTCTATATTTATCCAGTATTGTTTGTATCCGATACTAGTCATGGGCTTCAAAGGGATGTACACATGAGCAGCCTGCATGCCACCATGTCTTTGAAATTCAACACTGTTATGTGATGTTGTTGCGGTAACTGTCCTTCAAAGTGACAAGCCAATAAACAAGGGGCCTAAACGGGACGTTTCATAGTTGTCAAGACATAGTTAGTGTATAAGACTTTCACTACCTTTTTGCATGCTGTATTAAAAGTAGATATTTAAAACAAAAATAACTGCAGATGACAAAGAATGGACACAAACTATGCTGAGGAAAAAAGTGGACATGTACTAGTAGTATACTATGGCATTCTTTGAAGTACCATGTAAATACTATGAAATATGAATATTGTAATATATTTCATACCATGGTATTGTTATCTTATACAACCACTGTACTATAAAAGTACTTTCAGGGCTGTTAGTTTTGCAACAGTGAGTCTCAGCTGGTTTGCTTTAGTGCCCAAATTTACTCTAGACCTCAAGTGGTGATTCAAAACAGCACCAAAACTGTTTATCATCCAAAACTAAACAAAAACATACTTACAATCAAACATCAAAACATTAATATTTGCATGAACTACACAGGCCTAAGAATAGGATGAAGGCATGTTGCACAACCTGCCCACGATACATCTGCTTAATTTGGCTTCTATCAAGTGACAGATAAATTTGTGTCAAAATACAAAATATAGAGTGATTAGTCATTAGTGTTGACGTCAACAACAAAACATATGGGAAAGATTTTCTCCTCACTTCACACAGCTGATATATATATATATATATATATATATATATGTATATATATATATATATATATATTAATCTGCATGATTATGGTTACTTGAATAGTATTTGCATTTAAAATTGTTCTGCATTACACTATCAGAACAGACCTTTTTAGTTTCCGCAAAAATAATAAAAAGCACAACTGTTTTCAACATTGATAATAATTGAGCAGCAACTTGAGCAGTAAATCAGCATATTAGAATGATTTCTGAAGGATCATGCGACACTGAAGACTGGAGTAATGATGCTGAAAATTCTGCTTTAAGTCATAGAAATAAATTCTATATTAAAATATATTAAAGTAGAAAAATATTTCACAATTTTTACTCTATTTCTGGTCAAATAATGCAGACTACAAACTTATTTCAAAAACATTACATTAGTAATCTTTACCATTAGTGCAGACTCATTTCACTCAATCAGATCTGTGCTTCCCCATCAGTGCTCAGATTCTAATGTTCTTCTTGACTTGACTTCTCTCTCATTTCACACAACATAGCAGTATTTATCTTGGGTAAGCGCTTGGTGTGCAGGGGTACACAGAAAAGGTGAACTGAACGATTCAGCAGATGGTGAACGCTGTTGCTGGGAAAGGAGCTGCTGCGCTTCCAGAAACATCTGTATTTGTGAGAGCAATTCTATATGTTGCTGTCGTAACTTTTCTCTTTTTTCATGATAGACCCCCATTTCTGTTGCGGGTCCTGTTGCCAGTCTGTGATAGCGTATCTCGCTGGATCCTCTGATTTATGGGCCAGACTCATTTTCCAGATGGATGCAAAGCTAGGAGGACGCTGGCCAGATCCAAAGCCTTCTTCTCCAGGTTTGACATATGCTGCATGACACACTCCTCCAGGTATCGAGTGAGTGTTGGAGAAGGGTCTGCACCTCTGTGTGTCAAACCACTAAGACATTAAAGGGATAGTTCTTCCCAAAATGTAAATTCTGTCATCATTTACTCACCCTCATGTCGTTCCAAATCTGTATGGCTTTCTTTCTTCTGTAAATCACAAAAGAAGTTATTCAGAAAAATCACTTTTTGTCCATACTATTATCAGTAGGGTCTTATTTAGCCTGAACTCTGAGGCAAGTTACATAATAATAATGAGAAACAATCTCTAAAAACTCAGTATAATGAGAAACTTTCTTATAGCATAGTATATCTTTATTATGAGCTGGTAAGTCATTATTATATAAATGTTTCTCATTATTGAGTATTATGAGATGTTAAAGGGATAGCTCACCCAAAAATGAACATTCTGTCATTATTTACTCAACCTCAAGAAGATATTTTGAAGAATGTTCAGTTTCTGGTCCCCATTGACTTCCATGGTATTTTTATTTTCACCCTCACACGAAATTCCAGAATGCAGGGATTTCTATTGAAATGACTGGACTTTGGGCACATAAATTCACAGAAAAACAGTAAATGTCACTAAACTTTTACCACTTACTGAATCATATTTTTACTCAACTGAAGTGGTAACAGGCTTGGACCATGCTAACCTATCATTGCCTGGCATTCTGGGGTGCGTTTCCCCAAAGCATTGTTTGCCAACTACTGTATATGGTCGCTTCCGTCATTATCAGTATAGTCCCACGAGTCAGTGTTTCCCAAAACCATAGTTCAAACAAACATTCGCAAACAATATTGCAGTGGTGTAGTTGGAACAACAGCTCTCAACCTGTGGTTGGAAGCAGTTTTTATGATGTGTACTTCATAAATCCTTATCATGAGCAAAATAAGCCAGCCCGATCTCACGGCAGTTCGTACATATTTTACAAGGTGGCTAATTTGTACAAATCTCACTCGTACAAATTCATACGTTTTTTGCTAAATCGTATGTATTTTACGAGTTGCACAATTCGCATGAATTTGTACGAATGACGTACACCTAACCCCGCCCCTAAACCAACCCATCACTCAAATCGTACAAAATCGTACAAGTGAGGTCATATGAATTTGTACAAATTAGCCACCTTGTAAAATACGTACGAATTGGTCATGAGATAGTGTTGAATAAGCAAGAGGACATTAAGTTCAGTTTTTGGGCCCTATCATACACGCAGCACAATGCCATGCGCTTCAGCCTATGCGCTTATATCATTAAAATAGGGCCCTTAAAGCGGCATTTTTGAAAAGTTTGCATGTGCTAAGAACATGCGTAGTACATAAGAAAGAGAAGATTACTGGAAAAATCTGGAAATAAAGCAGAATAACTAAGGGAAAACCCAGAATTAGCCCTCAGCCATGTCCATAATTAATAGCAAAAAAAGGCATTAATTCGATATTAAAAGGATTAATTAAAATAAGTTATTAATCTACCAACTGCTTGACATCATTAACCAACGTGGTTGAACAACAAATTTGCTACAATATTGTTTCAGGAAACAATCGTGACTAGCTAGTTGATTTCTTTAAAGATGTATTATGCTAGTTAAGTAGCGAGTTTTGTCGTCATATCGGAAACACACCCCTGCTCTGTAACATTCACTTTCACAATCTAATCAGTTCCTGATGAACAAAAACAAACATGTCTTTTTATTACATATGTCGTTTCACTTGGACAAACATCAAAAGGCATAAAATGGTTATATTTCACATAGGGTTGTCAACTGCCTTGTATAATACAGTGTAAAAAAACGTGTTGTGTTTAACTTTTACTGTTACTCTATTATACATGACACATACTGTACTGTGGGTCGTACACCAGGTAGGGATTTGTTATTGCACCTGTTATAATTTTCCTAAACAGAAGCTAAATTGGTATGTGTGTAATGGTATGCAAGATAAAATGCATTTCACCACCTAATTCTGTTTTTAATACACAAGGCATATACTGTGAATGTGTAACAATTAGTTTTTGTTTATAATGTGGTTTATATTATGGTTTAGTGAAATCTCAGAATCCATATTTGGTATAAAAATGTACATTTTTCTTTCCTGCAGTTGGCAAACCTAGTCACACATTGACTAACTCACAGGTGTAAACTGTCCAACCATATTCATAAGTGTGAGGTCATGGAAAAGACAGCACAATCTTGAATGTAGATTTTATGCTTTGGCTACAATAAAAGAATTTATGCATGAATTTTTACTCATAACATCACGGAAAAGGACAATAAAACTTTCAGTTTTGTCTGAGGATCATAAACTCAGATCCGATAATGGCAGTTACGTTCAGCCTTTCGTCGCCAATTAGCCCATGTCACGGAAAACACCATCTTTAGGAAACACGCTGTCATCACCATCCCGTCTATCCCAGCTCCAACAAAAAAACAGGCACTTATTCAAGCATCTGTGACACTAGGGCTGGTTTCACTGCCGCTGCCCTTGTTAACAGGGAAGCTGTCGTCTTCATTTCACACACTTCCAGTGATCTATGCGTCCCTGTGGCCAGAGTCAAGGGTGTGCTTTTAATGCAGAACAAACATTAAGCATCAATAAGTGACAACTTGTTCTCAGATATGAATTAGAGATGGATCTAATCCAGTTCTCAATGAGGGGAAATAATTGGACTAAATGGAATCTAATTTCAAACAAATGCTGTTCTTTTGAACTTTCTATTCATTAAAGAATATTGAAAAGTATCACAGTTTCTACAAAAAAATATTAAGCGGCACAACTGTTTTCAACACTGATAATAATTAGAAATGTTTCTTTAAATAATAAGAAATGTTTCTTGAGCAGCAAATAATTTCTTAAGGATCATGTGACAATAGAGTAATGAGTAATGGCTGAAAATTCAGCTTTGCATCACAGGAATATATTTTAAATACATTTTAAAATATATTAAAATTGAAACCGTAAAATAAAATGAAATAAAATAACATAAATATTTTACTTTATTTGAGTAAAATGAGCAAAAAACGTGGCTTAGTGATTTTAGCACTGTAGTGCTCATATGGAAAAAGCATGTTCGAATGCTACTTGCAACGTTTCCTTTTCCTTTGATCTCTATAGGCCAAAAAATAGTCAAATGCACTACAAATCATACAAATGCTTATTACCAAGCCTTATTGTAAAGTACTTACACAATTGATTGACAGGGAGAAACACAAGATCTCAGTATTCTGTGCCTATTTATAAACATCAACAAGATCAAACAGTGTGTAATGTTCAGAGATGATGTGACACATCAAGTTACAGATATTGCTTCATCAACAAATAAAATCTCCTCTCAAATGACTCGTGGCTGAATATTAACTGATATTTCAACCTTTAAAATGGCTAACCTGTGCTAACCTGTTTCAAATTAAAGCACTATGAGGAATGTTTGGCTCAATTAGCTAATTTGGACAGATGATGTGTTGGTCATTCTGGCGCTTTCCTCATAAACAGTGATCAAAGCAGCCGCCCAGCCTTTTCACAGATCTACATCAGTGTGTGTATTTCACCCTAGTTTAGGTTGGACCGGGACCACAGTTCATCTCTTTCAATATTGAACAGCAATGTCAACAATGCTCTGTTTCAGCACAACACAATGTGTGCCGGTTTGTAAACGAAACTGTAATTTACACATCAGTAAAATATCAAATCGAAGTAAAACGTGGCTGACATGTCTATTTTTAGACAGGCCCTGTCTGGGTGGGCATTTGTGTCCCAGACCTCCCTCTTTTACAGGAACAGGAAATACTGCAGATTGCCTGGGAGTTGACACTCTGCCAACTTTAAATGCCACCTCTAAAAATATCCAGGAGGAATGTTCGGCTTGGCAAAGGGGTAAGGTCGGTGGCCCACGGTTTGTCGCCACTCTGAAGGCTTATTTTGACACGACAGCCCCCTTTAAGTGTAATCTGAAACTCTTCCTCTGTTACCCTCGCTATCTTTCTCTCTCTCTGTACAGCTCTTTCTGCCTTGGGACTCTCTTAGGGCCCTTTGCAATGACACTGGACGGGTTAAACAGAAGGGGGGGCTATTCACAGCATCCCCAAGGGTGGCTCTTTTTGTGGATTGTGGTCTGGGAGAGGGAGACGCACCATCGCCTGCTTGTCTGAGGCCTAAAAATACCTGGCAAAGGTAGCTGTGCCGGAGCTGCGTGATGGGGGTTTTGTTGCTGATGGGTTTTTTAATCATGCCACTGGCAGGACGGCTTGTTCCTGTTAAGGACCCCTCACAAACAACTTGATATCAGAAGTCTTAATGACATCATAAAAAACATGTAACCATCAACATCTGCATTTTCTGAGGGAAATATCCATAATCAGGTGACCCAAAATTCTATTAATATAAGCATATGCCAACTGTCTTTAAACTGTAATTCTGAGTTAAATTGGATGCAATAATTAGGGTTACATTTACATGATTCTTATTAGTGATGTAACGATGCACCCAAGATACAAATATGTGACGATTCAAAATCGGTTGAGATGTTAAACAGATCGCGATACAACTGGAGGAGGTCGGAGTTTATATGAATGTATCTTTGAGGGGAACTTACTGTCTTCAAAAAAGTTTAGATTGTATTTTCTTTTCATCTTGTCCCTGTATAATACATAATTAGTAGTGTAAATAAGTCCATTGCTGCTTTGTTTACAGCAGTAAACAAGAAAACGATGTATTTCTGCTGTTCCATAAGCGCCATCTGCTGTCAGAGTGTGAATTTGCTTTTTCATTCAGCCCATCTACTGTTTATGTTTGGTGCAGATATGTTTATGTAGTATACTTTCACAAAGCTGAAGTCAGACCATTCTGTTTCTGCTTCATTTTCAAAATTGTACAATCTAATTTATATTAAAAACTGCTCATGCTGCATGTACGCAGCATCTTTGTTTGGATTGCCGTGATTAAAATACAGTGGTTGTCTCTAATTTTAAATGGAAATCGAATCGTGTTGAATCGTGAGTTGGGTGAATCGTTACATCCCTTATCAGAATATGACAAATTCTCATTAAAATCTGAATATTTAGCCTATGGTGTTCTGTCTAAATTATTTTTTTAATAAAATTTTATCCAAAGTAACAACACAAAATACAACATATCATTTTTGCACCCCAACATATATAATAAAGTTAAAATGATAATAATAATAATAGAATAAAAAATTAATTAATAATTAACAGAAAATTTTCACCATACAGTAAATCTCAAACTAACAGAGGCTTACAAGTTACAAGACCAGGCAAAACTTCAACATCTCAACAAAACAACAAGCTAACATCAAATCTTCAAACAATCTCTCAGTCGCTTCTCATTTATAAACTCATAATCGTTCAAAAAGTAATAACGTCATCATAATTTTTTTTTATGTTAATTTACGCTATAATTCCTAAATAATAAATGCATAATGGGCAGTGCAATAAGGATACATCTATTGACAGGTTCCTACAATAAATAACTTGCTCATACTAGAGAATAACAAGGTATATTGCATATTACTTGGAAGAGTGCTAAAATAAGCAAGTAGGGAAAATTAATTCTGCATCAAGACACCGAAAGGCTATAAGAAAACACAGATGTAATACATAAAAAAAACAGCTTCATTTTGCATGTAACACAGGTTGGAATTTATGTGGTTATACTCTGTAAGATGTATATTTTGAGAAATCGAATTTCACCACAAATAAGCATACTGTCTGTATTTACACTATTAAAATAAAGGAAAATAATTTTCTTCTCAGATTGCTGATCCAGCACATTTCACTTAGTTTCACTCACTAAAAGAGGATGTAATTTCTCTAAACATCAGCAAACTTGAGACAGAGTGAGTTTGATTGGTAAGCATATGTCATACTTCTATTTGAGCTCGATATAGAGATGCTGGAGCCGAGGGCCCCTGTAGACCAGGTCCAGTCATCACCAGTTCTTTGTTTAGATTGCTGGAACCAGGTGTTTAGGTAATTCAGTCTGGCTCTGCTGACTAAGAGCATGCATGTCGCTCTTCCCAGCATCCTCCTGGGCCCGTTCTGAAGGCAAGGCTCACTTTATCCCCGAAAGTTGCCCCAAAAGAGTGTGCAGGGCTGGGGAAATCATTTTCAAAGTCTCTCTGCGGTAGCGTAAGGAATCTGCCACACAATGGGTATTGCAGACTCTATATTTTTAGTTTATATTTTTATTTATATATTAATTTTTACTGTCACTCACCATCTAAACATTTAACACAGGTGACTATAGGTTTCTTTCAAAAAGCATTGTACTTTTTTTTTAATGATGTAAAATCATTTAAGAAAGGATTGACTAAGAAAGGTCTCGATGGATATGGTTAAAGAAGAAGAAAAAGTACAATCTAGTACAGTAAAGCAGTAAACCTGCTCACACCAAGGACTATAACTGTAATGATAGTGATAATAATAACAAGATTTAATAATAATTGTAATTCTATGAGAACAGGCAAGTCTACACCACAGCTATAATGATCAGCACATTGAAGAAAAATATAGCTAGCTACATAGAATCACTTTTTTCCCCAGATGATGAACAATTAAAACAGTAACGGTAAAAAAAAAATCAATAATAACTCATTTTTTATATTATTTTATTCACAGTATAACTTGGGTCTTTTAAACATATAGCTGCCTTTTCAATTTCAGGATGGGGTTTTTGCATGAGGATGATCATATTTGGGAGTCCATGGCATCTAGAAGATTAAAAACCCCTTCAGTAAACGATATTTTGCGCAAAAACGATTTCATGTCTGATTAAAGATGATTAATCTATGTGTAACTTGAATTTGCAAAATTTAATTATTAATTAACAAGTAATTAAAACATGTTTTATGCAATGTACATGCTTAAAATGTACATTAAAAATGAATATATTTTTATTATTGTTCGTCCCAGAACGCTTGTCCTTATCTGATGGGCGCTAGGGAAATATAACCCAGCATAATACAACAGCGCCCCCTACCGGACCACAGCAACACAACCGCGCATCTGAATTCTGATCTATCACTGCCCTCTGTAGAACCAGTTTGGTCTAGCATAGATTTTGCAGACACTAAACGCTATTGAAACAGGCCATCACTCGAGCCTTTCAGCGCACATTAGATTGTGCATTAAGCAGAGATTTACATATAAACCCAAGCAGCCATATAGCAATCCTAACTCACAATGAAGAGGTTTGATTTTTAAGTGCACCACTCAATCAGATTGAGTTCATTAGGCGAGAGGTGAAAATGAATGAAGATCAACACGCCATCGCGTAGAGACCAGGTGAAGAGAGATTTTTACAGTAAGTATCCATCTCCCGGTCACCTGCAGTTGTCTGTGACGAATGATTTTTGCATACCGCTCTCAACCGCCTCTTGGATGAGAAATGATTGCTTGATAATGCATTATATCCACATAATATCCCATATTCGCCTATAGATGCATTTAGCATGAATTGCATTGGGTGCGCTCTAATGTATTTCATATCTTGAATGTAATGTTTTTTAAATGAGAAGCAGCAGTAGCCTAAAGCCTGCCTCCATCGACAGTACGGTGGTACTGGCTGCTGTAGTTTTTCGCGGTCTCTCTCTCTCTCTCTGTAATTTTTTTTTAAGGAACAGCAGAGGCTCTGCACACAAGGACAGGGAATAGGAATAAGACCAGGAACTCCCCCTTATTTGCGCCTGTCAGAGGAAAGATATATTTCGTACATGACACATTTGTAGAGAACAAACAGGTAAATATTGGCACAAGATACTGAGTTGATAAATGCGCGATGCGATGCATGCGAATACGGCTCGAGCAGATTGTACGCGACGAAACGACGGCGTTCGCGTTCTAAAAAGCGAAGCTGAACGCGGCTCGCTTGCAGATTCGTTGATTAAAACAACACCGTTCCAGTTGTGTCGCGTCGCGTCGAAACGCATCACTCGCTTGCGATGTAGATCGGGTGTTTTACTGTATGTAAATACAACGAGGTAAAAACAAAATGGGGTTGAGTTGATGTGGGAGGAGCGGGGTTAAAAAACCAAGAATATGTTTTTGTGCACGACCGAATGTGCTCGGAAAACAAACATGTCCGTGTTTTGTGTGCATTTGATGGAGAAGCAGTGAAGTTAAGGCGAGGCCTTTGATCGTACGCTTTGAATCGCGGATTCGGCGATGGCCTCTCGATCACGTACCGCATCCTGACTGAATATAATGGTGTTAACGTGCTGTTGCTGGCAGGAGGCGGGTCTTTTGTCACACATATTTGAGGCGAAACTTTTTATAGCGGGGAGGAATCGCGCTCTGTGTTTATGAATGTCCGCTGTTTATCTTAAAACAAGTGCTGCGCCTTTAATTTGCGATGGCAGTGCGGGGTCGCTGCAGGCTGTCGAGAGAGAGCTCTTGTCTGTCGACGCGCTACTTCACAGTCGGAATGCCATTCGCAGACCCTGGGTCATATTTGTGTTAGGCTAAATGGTGTGATTTTCATGCCGCCTTTTAGTCCACAAAATAAATAAATAGATAAAAACTGTGTGAATTGGTCAACATGAATAAATACCTTATAGCATGCAGTGCTTATAAACATTTTTTATATGGGTAAATCGCATGAAACCTGTACAGAACACGTCCAGGTCACATTTCATCCATCAAAAAAAAAAAGAAGTAAAAAATAACTAAGCTTTTTTTTTTTTTCAAAATTTACATTATCCTGCTAATTACATGGCTATTTACCAAATAAATGTGACATAAACTACTGATTGGACAGTAAGGCGAACACAGAAACGGTATTAAATTGTAAAAACGTACTGAATCCAAGTTACAGTTTATATGGCTATCTTTCTCCCGTTTATGTCAGTCTCTCTGTGTAAGTTATCTTACCTGTTTGTTGCTGTTTTTACCTGGGGACTTTGGACTTTGAACTTTTTTATTTAACTTTTATCTGGGGCGCTTTTAGCCATTAAAATTTTGATGCTTACCATATAATAATAATAATATAGCAAGGCACAAAATATACTTTTCATTAAGCATAGTACATTGCACAGAGTCGTCTTTGAAAGGCTATGCGATTGGCAGCAGGCGTACGCTAAATGTTTGCGTCGAAACTGAAATATGCTTTATACCCACTTTTATTCAAAAGATGGCGCCAAGGCTGCGTCCGAAATCGCATATGATCTTGAGTAGGTACTTACTTTGCATAATTACTTTGTGACCGCCAAAAAGTACGTTCATAGCGTGAATGTAATTCTACAGTATATAATGTGTGTGTAAAATGAACGTAATCTGGACGTACTACATTCGGCATGTCGTCATTGTCACGTGACCTGCCAGCATCAGTTGAGTCGCTTCACTGCCATATTTACAAATCTTCAGGATCTTGCTGGAAGTAGTACATCCGAGTATTTTTGTGTACTTTTTTATGAGTACTGTGAATTTAGACATACTACTTTTGTCACATACTGTTTTTACCTACAATGTAGTAGGGAAGTATGCGATTTCGGATGCAGCCCAGTTGTTTTTTTATTAAGCACTGCACTAATTTTATGGTCGCGCTACAATTTAAAGGGATAGTTCACCCAAAAATGAAAATTCTGTCATCATTTACTCACCCTCATGTAGTTCCAAACCTGTATGAATGTCTTTGTTCTGCCGAACACAAAGGAAGATATTCTGAAGAATGTGGGAAACAGAGCAGTTCTGGGGCACCATTGACTTCCATAGTATTTTTTTTTCCTACTATGGAAGTCAATGGTGCCCCAAAACAGCCTGGTTACAAACTTTCTTCAGAATATCTTCCTTTGTGTTCGGCAGAACAAAGAAATTCGTACAGGTTTGGAACTACTTGAGGGTGAGTAAATGATGACAGAATTTTAAATTTTGGGTGAACTATCCCTTTAAGGCATGCAAAATTTCTTTGGACATTGAAATGAACAAGATATGACGTTACCCTAGGGATTCCGTTTTAATACCACACACAACAAATCATAAAATTTTGAAAATGTATAAATATAACATCATCTCCAGTTTCCCGCAACACTGCACACCTGCAGCTTTGAAGTTTGTGTTTTTGATTTTAGCCAAGAGATCAATATCTGATGTTTAGATTTTAGTTTTTTGGTTATACATCTTCTCGTCACGCAAATTTGCAGATCTGAGTTAACCAAACTTAAACTGTTCATTCATATTCGTATCAGCGAAAAATCAATGGAGTGAAAAGTCCCTCCCTTTAAGCTTAAAGTGTGGCCAAAAAGCTGTAACTTTTTAATGTGCCTACGTATTAGCTTTGTTCTTGTGCTAATTTAGTCATTCACATGGATAAGAGCGTGTCTGTGATTATCATCTGTTGAAGCAGATGGAGACTGTTGCGTTCAGTCACATTCAGAGATGTTAATGAATGAATCATTTTGTCTTGATTCATCTGTAGGTACTCCATCCAGTGGCACTGTGAGTCAAGAGGAGGTGGGTCCGCTCTGTCACTCACAGGACTTTTGTTTTGATTACGCGGATTGTTACCTTGATCGACAGATGATGATGGAAGAAAATATTTGACTTTTCTCCACAGAAAAGGCAGGATGTCAGCTAGAGGAGGAAAGAAAAAGATCACCAAGCTGTCTCGTTCTTCCCGGGCAGGAGTCATTTTTCCTGTCGGGAGGATGATGCGTTACTTGCGCACAGGAACCCATAAGTATCGCATCGGCATGGGCGCCCCCGTCTACATGGCAGCTGTCATTGAGTACTTAGCAGGTGGGAATCCAGATTCTCCAAAAAATCTATTGACATTATGCAACCGCTTAATTATATTACTGTTTTGAGAGTCTTGTGAGAGTCTCTTTCCCTGATGTTTTTGTAGCTGAGATCTTGGAGTTGGCTGGAAATGCAGCAAGAGACAACAAGAAGGGGAGAATCACTCCACGGCACATCAAGCTGGCAGTGGCCAACGACGAAGAACTCAACCAGGTAATGAATTACATGTTAAAATAGACTGATGTCGGGTAGGGTTAATGTTTAGCACACTCTTTGTGTCCAAAACCAACTTGAAGTAGACTGTTTTTTGCTGTAGGCTAACATGGGACCTTTGCTTTTCTACTAGTTAGGCTACACAATCTTATTATATCCACTACTGGTCAAAAGTTTGGAAAAGTAAAGTATTTTAATGTTTTTGAAAAGTCTCCTATGCTCACAAAAGCTGCATTTATTTGATCAAAATACAGTAAAAACAGTAATATTGTGAAATATGATTAGTTAAAATAAAATAATTTTAAAAGGTAATTTATTCCTGTGATGCGCAGCTGAATTTTCAGCATCACTTCTCCAGTCTTCAGTGTCTAATGATCCTTCAGAAATCATTCTAATGTGCTGATTTGCTGCTCAAGAAACATTTGTTATTATTATCAATGTAAAATGCTTAATATTGTTGTGGAAACTGTGATACATTTTTTAATAGAAAGATCAAAAAATCTTTTGTAACATAATAAAGGTCTTTATAGCCACTTTTGATCATTTTAATTTAAACTTGCTGAATACAAGTATTCATTTCTTCTTTAAAATCAATCAGTCTTACCCCAAACTATTGAATGGTTCTTAAAGCAGTCAATACAAAGCAGGAAAAACAGTTTTCAATATTGATAATGAGAAATGTTTCTTGAGCAGCAAATCAGCATATTAGAATGATTTCTGGAGGATCATGTGACACTGAAGACAGGAAATTTCAACTTTGCATCACAGGAAAACAGAAAACAGTTGTTTTAAATTGCAATAATATTACAGTTTTTACTGTATATTTGATCAAATAAATGCAGCTTTGGAAAGCTGAAAAGGCTTCTTTTCATAACATTTATTATTGCAGTTTTTTTAAAGAGTAGTGTAGCTCTGCAAAACATATCTGTATTTTGACAGTTGCAGTTCTAATAAAAATGCCATTAATGAATTCATTTTTCTATATTATTGATTAGTTGCTAAGAGGGGTGACCATATCAAATGGTGGCGTTCTGCCTCGCATCCATCCTGAGCTGCTCTCCAAGAAGAGAGGAGGCAGGGTGAAGGTGGAGACTCAGGTGACTGTTCCGGAGAAAAGGGTGAACCGGAAACCCATCAAGAAACCCAGCAAAAAGAGCAAAGGAAAACCAGGCCGCAAACCCAAAGTGCGTGCAGGATCATACATATATTGCTCTGGTACTGTGCTTGTCTGTGGGAATACTAAAAAATGATTATTTTATGCAGAAAAGCACAGAAAACGACAAAGAAGCAGATGCCAACACAGTGGAAGACGGACCAGGAGAGGGATTTACTATTCTCTCTGCGAAAAGCTTGTTCCTTGGACAAAAGGTGGAAATAGCTGTGCTTATCACACATTACCAAGAATTTGTTATTTTTGGACTTACTTTAACACTTCGAGAGCACATTATCAAGTTTGTGTGCCTTCGAATGCAAGGTACATTTAGTAATTTATCTACATACAGTACATTTTTCACTTTTGTTTTGTACAGTCTTGGGTTAAACAAATGAATAGTTAAATAAGGGTTTTAGATTTATTGCAACTAACATTTTGAAATGAATCACAGAAACGAATGGAACTGGTGGTCCACCAATATGAATTTTTTGATGGCCAATACATGTGATTTTACACTATTTAAAGATGGTAAATAACACAATTTCATCATAACAATTAATATTTATTTTTTACGTAATATTGACTAAAAATAATTGAATTAAAAGAAATTCATTTGAATTCGATTAAACAAAATCCATAACAGCATATGACGGCATCTTAGGGCTTTAATTTTAATACAAAATATGACAAAAAAATGAAAAATGATATATACATAATATACAATTAATGTTTATTTGACATAATATTGACTAAAAATAATTACAAATAAATATGAAAATGAATTTGTAAAAAATGTACAAAAAAAAATCAAACTTCAGATAGGAACTTTTTGATTCTGGAATGTGTTTTTCACAAATAAAGCAGTCATAATAAAATAAAAAGCAAGTAAACACTGTAATCAACAGTACAATTATTATACAAAATCTTAAAACATCGACATTAATTAAGACGAGGGACCGGATTCCTTAGCGTTATCAAAATAAATGATATAATAGCCTTGGCGATCATTAAGTGGAACCAGTTCAAATTCAGATTTGCCACGCAAGTCTAAAACTCAAAGTCTCAAAAGTCAATTTTGATTATTTAAATATCGGCAGTAAAATCATGTATTGTGAATATATATTTCTGCTGATATTTATGGTAGCATTGCTGATACAGTGGTGAATTAATGCAATAATGAGTTAACTGTGTTTTTTTATCAGCTGTCCCTTACAGAGAGCGAAATCAGCAAAATCGGCACGATCAAAGTGGAGGGAATCATCAATCCCACAAATGCAGAGATTGATCTAAAAGAGGGAATCGGTCAGTGCTGTTAGCTACCGTGAAATTATTGTCAATTACATTTGATAAAATGCTATATTTGTGTAGCAAGTGTCTATTTGCCTGAATATTGAAATATGTGGCAAAAGCTCATTTATTTTCTGTTGTGTGACACAGGTAACGCTCTGGAGAAAGCAGGAGGAAAAGATTTCCTAGAGACCGTCAAGGAGCTGAGAAAAAGCCAGGGTCCTTTGGAGGTTGCATCAGGTTGAAGTCACACACATTTTTTGACACAAGCAGACTCGAATTAGTGTGTGTGCTCTAGCAATGTTCAAAGGGGCAGGAAACGACTTTGTCAAATATTTTAATATAGAAAAAAGTACAGCCGTCATGGAAACCTAGTGATACCAGCGGTTTTCAGGATCATTTACGTGCCTGGAAAAGTCATGGAAATGAGCAGAATCCTCAGTAGTAAATTAAGATTTTTTTTATAGCTTAGTTCTACAAAGATTGACATACAATGGAAAATCATCCCAAAACAATGACTCATTTTCCTCAATCCTTTGATTCTCTGATCAAAAAGCTTTAAAAGTAAAGCAAGAAAGCGGGAAGAATTCCCCTGTAGATGCTGAAGTGAGAGGTTTCTGCATGTTGCTGCTGTTGTGACTGGAGTGTTTCTTATTCCCTCTGCTCTGCAGTGGCTGTGAGCCAAGCCAATGGGATGGCAGCACGTTTCATCATCCATTGTCACGTTCCTCAGTGGGGTTCAGAGAAGTGCGAAGATCAGCTCGAGAAAACAGTCAAGAACTGTCTGTCTGCTGCCGAGGAGAAGAAGCTCAAGTCGGTGGCCTTCCCTTCGCTACCTGCCGGACGGTGAGCATCACAGTCGTGGAGAGTGAACTAGATTTCAAGCTCATACACTGCATGGCTGTTTCGATGCAAATGTGTCGAGAAATAGTTCCTAGAAACTGGAAATCATCTCACCTCTTTGATTTTTGCTCCCTCAGAAATGGTTTCCCAAAGCAGACAGCAGCTCAGCTAATACTGAAGGCCATTTCGAACCATTTTGTCTCAGCAACCACCTCCTCTCTGAAGAACATTTACTTTGTTCTGTTTGACAGCGAGAGCATTGGGATATACCTGCAGGAGATGGCAAAGATGGACGCCAAGTGATGTGGAGTCGTGGGTTTGATTTCTTTTGAAAGTGTCACGCCTCGATGCAGCTCTGTTTTAGCTTCGCTTTGACTGGTTTTGTCGGCCTCGCCGTCGTGGGAAGGTGAAATGAGTTGAACGTGAGCTTTAGCGGAGAGTGCATCCTGGCTAGTAGGAGCGTACTAAGTGGAGTGTAGTGCAGCTTGGTGAAAGATGTTGTAGGTATATGTTTTTGACAACAGATTATTTTGAAGGTGTTTAAACAAGGATATTTGTGAGTGATGTACTGTACACATTTATGTTTCACTGTTCTCCTTTAAAGAAAAGACATTCATTTAGACTAGATCAACTTAATCTTCATTGTTTGCCATTTTTATCCTTAGACTGATCTTGTTTTTACATTCCATGTTCAGAGTTGAACTTTTGACCGTTGTTTTTGGCTAGATATCTCGTGTGGTTTCTGAACGTTTTGGTTTATCAAACAAACAAAAAAAAGTGTTTCTTGTTCTGCTTTGAAATAAAAAATGTTTTACACCACAGCTCTCTTTTTCCATACTCATACAACTTCACCCAGAAATGAATTAATTTACTCACCCTCATGTTGTTCCAAACCTCTATGGCTTTATTTTTTCTGCAGAGCATAAAAGATATCTTGAAGAATGTTGGCAACCAAACAGTTTCGGTTCTCATTGCCTTCCAGCAAAAAAATACACTATCTGTGTTCCACAGAAGAAAGTCAGTCATACAGGTTTGGAATGACATGAAGGTGAGGAAACGATGACAGAATTTAGATTTTTTGGGGGGAAATGATCTCTTTTAATGTCCAAAACTTGTCATTTTCTAGGTAAAGTTTTTCAAAACCCCTATTTTCTTTCTTTAATGAACCATACAGATCAACATCCAAACAGCTGTTTCCCACAAAACTGAAGTGATTGTTGATGTATACCGTCAAAATCATAAAGTAATCCACAGAGCTGGGTAGTAACCGATTACATGTAATTTGGATTACGTAATCAGATTCCAAAAATGAAGTACTTGTAATTAGATTAAATTACACTTGAAAATACTCATGATCAGACTACAGTTACTTTTATGGATTACTTGATTACATGTTATTTACACAATAGCAGTAATTTATTCATAATGTATTGATTCTCCCCAATTCCTCTTTTTCATCTTTTAAATTTTACTTTCTAAAATAGCCTACCACTTACATACACTCAAAAGGTCTTCCAGTTTTGTGGGCATTCACAAAGAGATCAGTCATTAGGCAGGTGGCTACACAGCATTTGACCACTGGATTTACAAAAATAATTTCAGTCGGTTATTTTTCCTTTGGAAGGCATTTGTCTTTCAAATACATTAAACTATGTCGTCATCTGATCCTCTTTCACCAAATATATTTTTATTTGAAGTAACCCTGAGATTTAAAAAAATATATATTTTAATAATGAAATATCACATTTGCATCGTCATTATTCTGTGACACTGGTTATGGTCACATGACATGCAGGTAAACAAATTATTTCATTTTTTCAGTAAGTGTTTTATTTTGATTAATTTGAAAATTATTTGATTTAATTTAACATTTTTATGATTTAATTATTAGCTTTTCATTAAACTCCCTGCAGTTCCTTCACAAACCCAGTTTGGGAAACCTGAGAAAATCGCCTTTAAAGTTGTCCAAATGAAGTTCTTTGCAATGCATATTATTAATCAAATTAAGTTTTGATATATTTACAGTAGGAAATTTACAAAAAAATCTTCTTGAAACATAATCTTTACTTAATATCCTAATGATTTTTGGCATAAAAGAAAAATCTATAATTTTGACCCATACAATGTATTTTTGGCTATTGCTACAAATATACCTGTGCTACTTAAGACTGGTTTTGTTGTCCTGGGTCAAAAATGGCCACGCCTGCTCTTATGGGAAAGTAAGGTGGATAGGAACAGACTGAAATTCAAGTTGTGAACTGCTGAAAAACTTGACTTTGCTGGAAACTCTAATCTCTAAACAGTTTTGGTTATCATTGATTTCCACTGTATGGACAAAAAATGTCTGAGCTTAATCATTCAAATAACATAGAAGAGAAAAACAATGACACAGGAGTAGGATATTTTACCATATATTTATTACATTGTAAAAAGTACATTAACTTTTATTCATATATATACAGATTATTTTCATTGAATTACCTGTTGACTACAGAATTAGTTCCTGATGTATCTAAGAATGCAGTACAACAAATGCACATACAAAGAAAAGAAAACGTCCATCTGTCCACAGCCACCTCTTAGGTTTTTGACAGTGTGATCACTGATCTGCTGTCACTGCAGTGACAATCTACGTTAAATTACAGTATCATTCCTTAAAGAACCTACAGTCTCGGTACTGATCCAAACATAGCATAAGTCTCAGGTCATACGCTGATCGCTAAACGCACTTGAGCTGCTCGCGGGTGGTCTTGGCTAACGGAAGGAGGTGCAGGTCTGAGAACTATTATATTTTTATATTAATGAGTTTTATAGCTCTCTTCTGAGATCTACTTCTCATGAGCATTCATTAAATCAAACTAATAGTGGTCGATAAACTTCCAGAGCCGAGATAACCACAATAAAGGGATACGGTTAATAGAAAGAACAGCAGAAACATGGATTTGGAAGAAATTACATATTGTCCAGGAGAAATTCTTGAAAGGGAAAGCTTGAAAGTGCCTCAACGATACAGCATAAACGTGAGCAACAAAACCATCTCACTTTAAGACAACTTACGAATAAAAATACCCACCAAAATAAAATAAAACCTGACATACAGAGTTCAGCTGGTTCATTTAGTTGAAAACATCAGTGACATGTCTGGAATGTCGTAGAGATGCACGGTAATTACGTGGCGTCATCAAAACAAGCCATATTTGATTGTTTTAACCAAAAGAACTGGACTTAAAGGGACAGTTCACCCAAAAATGAACATTTGGTCATCATTTACTCACCCTCATGTTGTTCCAAACCTGTATGACTTTCCTTCTTCTCTGAAACATCACATGTTGTTTGGTTTCCAACTTTCTACAGAAGTTCTACAACAGTTCTATAGAAGAAAGAAATTCATACAGATTTGAAATGACATGAGGGTCAGTAAATGATGACAGAATTTTGACGTTTGGGTGAACTGCGCTTTAAATTTTCTCACTAATGAACCATGAATGGCAAACATTACGTGGCTACATCTCTGACCGTTTTCTCTGGAGCAATTTATGGCAAAACTATATAAAGTGTAAAAGCCACAATAAGAAACGATATGAATTGTCAAAATAAATTATGTTTTCTTCTTCATACTGTACAGTTTTATTAAGCTGGAGCGGTGATAAAAGTTTCAACGCTAATGTAGTTTTTACGGTTTCTTTAGCTGGACCCAGTGTGCGGTACCTCTACCCATCAGCCATTCTCTGTGATCACTGCCTGAGTAAATCTCTCGACTAACAACGGAGTACTGATACATTAAAATCTGCTCTGACAGGTGCAGTTAACCTAACCGACCGAAATCTAGTCCCATCAATAATGATCTGTCCTCCAGGGTGGCACCTTCCTGTTTTGAATAAATACGATCATCTATGTAACTGAAGGACATTCAAATCCGAGCGGTTTGGGAGATGCTTTGATGTCTGAAATGAGGAGAGGCAGCCATGCATGTCAATGTCCTCTCACGCGCTCTTATTCCAGGTCCTGCTGTTACATAATTTAATGTGGGCTACAGTTAGTGCACACGTGCAGGAGAACAGTCAAATCAGATGCTGCTTCCACTGTTTCTCCTTCAGACGCGGTGGCGGCACTCTTTGGGCTGATGTTTGAGGGGCGGGTCAGTCGGTGGAGGGGCGGGGCAGCAGGGGCACGGGTGAGGTAGCCTCTATGAGAGCTGGGTTCAGAATGATTGGCAGGGACATCGGCGGGACGCCCACTTGCAGCGGAGAGGCGAGGGGCTGCAGGATGAGCGGAGACTGGCCCAGAGGAGGCGGAGGGGACTCAGGAGGACTCATCTTTGCTGGAGTGGGCATCGGAGGTGTCGAGGGAGGAACTGGAGATGACCTGTCTGCTCCTGCACAGGGGAAAGGAAGTAAAAAAAGTTCACAATTTTGACAATTTTCAATGAGAAAAACTATATTTTGATATGCAATATTCTTGCAATAAATATTCTTATTCACCCACTGCTATTCAGTATGATAACCATGTGTCTAAATGATGCTTACGATCACCGTTGGCATTAGGTGTGGCCGTATCCTGAGGTGACGCGGGTCTGCTGGGGATGTTTGGCTCTGCGGGGGCAGCTGGCACTGGTGAGGGGGCTGGCACAGGGGTAGAAGCTGGAGTAACAGCAGCAGGCGGTGGGACGGGGTCCACAGGAACATTACACACAGGTTCTGTACAAAAAAACAGAAGGTATCAGCTAACCAAATCCAAACCGGTGTTGTACATGGTCAAACTCAAATGTTAAATGTGAGTATTGAGATTAAGTGCTCAGTACCTGGGATGACAGCCTGTTTGAAGAGCTCCTCCTTTAGATGGGGCAGGAAACAGTCAATTCTCTCCCAGGTGATTTCCCACAAGTCTGAATATCCTGTTCGGGAGTCTGCGCTGTGAAAGATCCCTGCTGTGTCCATCACCAGCAGCATGTTCTTCAGAGACTCAGGGATGGCCTCCAGCTGTGCACCAAAGTCACACACAGACAGACTCATCAGCGCTCAGGAGTTAATAACTTTTTTTGCTGTAAATCTTTGAAAATCTTCTAGGAGTGAGTGATATAGCAAAATAACATCTTTTTTTTTCAGACAGGAACACGATTCACAATCTTATCACAATTCTTTCTCAAGACTGCACAGTCTTCACTGTATGAATTATTCATGTACATTGATTCTTATTAAAGTTTCAAAAGTTCTTCAGTCAAAAGCAGTGAGTGATTTTTTTGTTTGTCTTCTGTTGTTTGATTAATATTAATGCAGACAGCAGCAGGTATATTAGCAGCTGCTGTCACTTTAAGACCTAATGCACAAAACTAATATACTGCCATGCATCTGAGTTTTTCCCAACTGTTTACGTTCCCTTAAGACACAACTGTGTTTGTGTGAACCTTGAGTGCGGTTGACAAAACCTTGTGCGTATTTGACAGTTTAAGCGCAATAAGATGTGTTTTGGTGGCATTTCTGGAATCCCATGTAGAGTCAAACCAAAAATGATTCAGACACCAGATATAATTTTTGATTTTTTTTTTACTAGTGTGTGCAGGACACTATACTTCATTTATGTAAGTGAGGATAGCAAAATAAACTAAACTGTGACAAATTATACCCAAAAATAAAAATTTGGGACCAAAAATTTGATTTGACACTTTGACCTGGCCATGTTTTGTTACATACCTTTCCATCACAGTTACCTGACATTATCAAGATGAATTTGTTCTGACACAGTTTAACTCTTAAGTTCTTGTCATATTTTATTACCAGGTTTTAAACTATAGCAAATAAACTGTGATAATGTGAGAAATGTTGAAGGTGTCTGAATAAATTTTGGTTTGACTGTAGTTCCAAATGTATTTCTTTCTTATATAGGTGCTTTCACATCACGTAGTTCTAGGAACTAGCCATCAGGGTCATTCCTAGAGAACCAATTTCTCCCTTGTGCCGTTTTTCTGGTTGCATTCGCACTGGCAGCAGGAACTCTGAAGCGGCCGACCGAGACGTCTTTATTTGCGCCATTTACAAACATCAAAAAACGGTGAATGGAGGACGCCCTGTTCAAATCTGTTTTTGTTGCGTGTCGTGGGTTTTGTGATAATGGAGATAGAATGTAAACCCACAATTTACGCAAAAGAGCATGAAAATCTGTCTAAATCTCCTATGACAACTTGTAGTGTTATTATAACTCAGGATGAGAAAAGAACATAATGCTGCAGACAACAGGTAAACGCCGTTATGGCTGTTTTCCCTGTTCGTGGAGCAAACATTTACATAGCTTTTCAAAAATGCCGGGTAGCTGGTGTTTCGTATGCGTTTGGCCAATCAGCGTCCTATAAAATTGTTTAAGACCCTACTCTGAAGTAGGAGCTAAATTAGTTCCCCCAAATGAAGTTCCTAGCACCAAATATGTTCTTAATTCCAAAAAGCGTGAACTTCCATCAAGAGTTCTAGGAACTATGAAAAGCTTCCTCTGGTGCAAAAGCAGCTTATGAAACACAAAAGAAAATGCAAAACAGAATTTTGAGCTGCTGTTTTCTATACATTAAAAATGGATGGAGATGTTTACTGTCAAGCTTCAGAAAAGAAGACAAGTATCAAAGTATCATAAAATGAGTCCATGTGACTTCTGCACTATTTTCCAAGTCAATAGGCTACTACACCTTTGCAAGAGGAATACACTGAAATTTTAGTCTTTGTTAATATAACACAGGTTTGGGGTGACATGAAGGTAAAATGATGAGAAAATGTTGGGATGTATAATTTCCTTCAAGTCAATACAGTTGATTCTTACTATCTGAGAGCATCTTACCAGAAGGTCGCTGGAGCCGGCATACATGTACTTGTCCATGAAGTCTAAAACGGTGAGCCAGAGGGCAGCAAAAGTGGGCAGAGAGAGCAGAGGAGAGAGATGCTGCAGGAACACCTGAGGAGACACAAACATTTACAATCATTCTTTAAATAAGGTTTAAGTTATTATGATTAATGAGCAAAAACCTCCAAGGCCAGACCTTAGAAAGCAGAGTGCAAGCCCTCATTCTGGTCTCCTCCATGCCTCCCACATCAGCTGGACTGATGTTGTCTAGGAGTTTTGTCAGCAGAGGAAACAGGACCTGAAAAAAGACAGAAAGCTCCATCATTTCTCAGTTTTACATATTAAGCAGTTTGGTAAAAATGAAAATGCATGTTAAACAAACTATACAGCCAAACAGAACTAGTTTACCTTGTTGAAGCAGGACTCCCACTCCATTGCATCAAGAGTTTGTAGATCATGTACAAGAAGCGCCCTTTGTAGGTAGGTGAGAGCTTGCATGCGGACTTGCCTCCGTGCATCACAGCACAACCAAGCCATTCCTATAATGCCAAAACTCACAAGTTATAGAGCATCTCTGCACATCCACTTCCTTTCATTTACTTAATTTTTTGTTATTGTAAGCATATACAATTGACACAGAGCTTTGCTAATATGCTTTTTGGCTAGTCTCTGACCTTGAAGGAGGGGACACCAGCAGCTGGACCACAGTGTTTGAGAGTCAGCCTCGATCTTTCTGCCAGCGTCCTCTAGATGGCGCTGTTCCTCTGCCCAAGAGCTGTAGATGCCGGCTGCTCGCGTGTGCAGTGTATGCATCAGGTCTAACAACTATATGGGCAAACAGGCTGTTTTAATAATCACTAAACACCCAGGGGTATATCTGGTGTATTAAATGAATATTTGCTTTCCTAACAGACTCACTTTCATCTTATTAATGGGGACAATAGAAATGATTGTTATACAAACACTACTGAGACATGACAGGTAAACAGGTGGAAAGAACACGACAAAAGAAAAAAAAAAAAAGAAAAAAATCAGGCTATACATTTGATATGTTCAGACATTATATTGTTTTTTTTTATGTGCACTATTCAGGTTATGAATATGGGGAAAGCATGCTCTCCTGGGTAAACATCACAAAGACATGTCTGGGTCATATTTCAACAGAAACAAAAAGAAAAACAAATGTAAAAAATTAAGGCTATATTTGAATAATTGACATTTTTGTAATATGCCTTTTTTAAATAACAACTGAGAGCATCTTTCTATCAATATTTAATGGCTTAAAAAAAACCTCACTGTCATTACTGTGATAGAGCAATAAAAATCTCGGTCAGACCTAATTATTTTTAACAGCAGTGCAACATATGACTATGATAATTGGATTTTCCAAATTTACTTCACACATTAAATAATACATATTTGTTTCTGCATTAGTGTAATAAGAATGAGAGTTTTAGTAAGTAGGCAACTAAGAATTAGAGGGGTGAAACGTAGTCATGAATTTAAAAAAAAAATCATGAAAAGTCACAATAATAGGCTTGATTTTCTTTAAGCAAAATATGGCAATGTGTAATAAATTAATAATGATGTTAATAAAATAATATTTTATATATAAAAAAAAAATTAAATGAACACATTTAAAGATAAAAAAGAACACACATTTAGTCCTAAAGGGAAAAAAATGTACAGATAATCTTAATTACAACGGAATAGCAGCTTCTCAGTGAGATTCAGACAAATACAAATTTTTAATATGTATTAATAATTAATATCTAATAACTATGCAGTCAAAACTTAATTCGTTTTATTAAACAGGTATTTTTGGGGCTTTTTTATGTCAGCTTCTAAATACTTCATGCTGCTGTTAGAGATCTACAAATTTACTCTTTTTTTTAATCTAAATCAATGTGTATTTAATTGTGAAATACCTGAACTATTATTTTAATTGTTAATTAACTATTAATTTTGTTCATTTATTTTGTTAATAAGTAACATTTATCTTTTTAAATAAAGCTCTACTTGATAGCATTTTAGTTTTTGCTGTGATATCAAAACTTATTTAAGAAATGTGAATTTTTACTGATATTAGTAATTGATATTACTGTTATTGGTAACGTATATTTTTGTATTTTAAAAGCTTAAAATACTTTTAAAAATATTTATTTTTCTACTGTAGTGTAGAGTTTCAAATGTGAAATGATCACATGGCTCTCCCCCACGGAGCAGATCGGCAAACATGACGACGGACAGATTTAGGAATTAGGGAAAGGGCTGTTGTACTTACGTCCAGACTAACCTGAAAAGACACCGTGTGGTAACTGGCCGGCACGCCCTCATCTTCCTCATCATCACTATGGGAGCGGGCAGGCCGCTGACTGGACGCTTTGGTTCTCCGCGATGTGCCTTCCTTCTCGCGTGGCTTCTTTCGGAGCCGGCTGGATTTGGAGTCATATTTGTGACTCTTTTTCTTCTCGTGGGTGCGGTACCCTGTGGAGGGCGTGGAAACAATCAACAGAGTGACTAACAAGGGAAATCAAATTAAGCTTTCAAGAGCATGCCGGGCCATTCTCACGACTGTCAAGCGTGGTAAAAGCCTAGAATGAATCACAGGTGCTGATATTTTTTTTAGCGACCTTTTCTCAATGTGACTGCCCATCTTCACACCCTTTCATTTGCTGGTTAGAAGAACCTGTCTCTGACAAATCTTGGTCAATTTTGGGATTGCAATCGAAAATATTGTGTTCTGTTTCAAGTGAAAGGAGAACAGAGCAGATATCTACCATATCATTATCGAAAAACTAGGTCCATTTGATGTTCAAAACTCAACACTTTGATCTGCCGCCCTCAAAGTGAGCATGTAAGCCCCTGATGACAGCAGGTATCTTCTCATGTAAACAGAGGCCTCCAGCTCATGAAAAGGCCATGCCGATTGGCAGAGCAGAGCTACAAAGTGCTGAATGAGTCTTGACTAAGCCTACTGTAGATCTTCAACCACCCCGGATAGAGCAACTGAGAGACAGAGTGGAGGATAAATGGAGAGGGCACACAAGACAGTTGAATTGCCCCCAAGTTAAATGACTCACCAGTGGAGCACAGCTCAAGATACAGCACTAAAGAGCTTACAGGCACTGACACATCCAATTACAAAGCCACGGAAGTGAGGCAGACACTCTAATCCCCCAAGGAGTCAAACTTCCTAGATGAAGTTTGAATAAAATGCCCTCCAAGAGGTTTGTTTTGGATTTGTGGAACGAATATTTTGTTAATGTGGCAGCACTGAATATTTTGTTAATGTGGCGGCATGTAAACTGGAGCAATGGCTGTGTGTCATGTGGTTATGTAAAGATGATAATTCAAATTCATCAGGTAATTCATTTGTTTCACACATGATGGGCAGGTTTCAGTGTCAATGACTGCACACAATATTCAGCAATAAATGTATATAAGAATATGCATGTCACATTGCATGCATAAGCAGGGGGCATTTTTACCTTCATAAGGGCATGTGATTTCTAACTGTATTAAATATATTTGTCAATAACTTAAATTAGAAAAATACACTTTAAGGCTGTTACCAATCAAATAAAATCATTATCAACAAAAGCCATCGTTGCACTGCAGAGGTGGGACAGCTTTAAAATTACAATTACATTTGATGGTATTTTTTAATAAGAAACTAAAACCACCATTAAGTGGCAATAAGTCATATTAAGTGAGTCTTTGAATCATTAATTCAAACAAGTAGTTGAAAAAGGTTGATTCATTCAGGAGTACAGCGAGCAACTGTTTTTCTGAATGTGTCACTGAATTATTCACTCAATCGATTTGCTCAAAAACAGAACTGCAGTTGTGCTGATAATTGGGAAAAACAGCACTCTTGTTTGTGTGATCTTGCTTAACTATATCATGTGTTATAAATTTAACAAAATGAATACAGGGGGAGTTTGATCTTGTATCTTGAATTTTGGGTGGCTTTTATTCATTTCAGTGGGCCCTGTTAATTTCTGACACTGGTACTTTGTTGTATAAGAGATACGTACCTCCATTAAGGCTGGCCTCCACAAACACTCGTATGGCTTTAACACAAAGCTCAAAGTTTTCTGGAGTGACATGGGCGGCATCGCGTACGATGAATGAAAGCGAATCCACACACTTGATGAGGGATTTGGTGTCATGCAAACCCATGTCCTGCCCAAGAGTTAAACTGTACTGGTTAATGAGAGGATAGGTCAGGGGCTTTGAACCTGGAGTCACTGCTGCCTTAGATCCATCCAGATCGTCTTTACCCACCTGCCAAAAACAGAAAGAAGGTATATCGCTATCCAAATCAACATGCACAATAATGATAAGCCCTTAGTGAGGGTGGATCTGTCTCGAACAGACTTCCTCTCTGGGGTACTGTATGAAAACTCACCACTAGCCAGCCCACATCCACATCGGTAGCTGAACGAGGTATTCTGGACTTGCCGTGCTCGGTGTAAACCTCAGAGTCAGATGTATATCCCCGGTCAAGACTAACTTCACTCTGATGATACGAACTCAGTTCACTATCTGACTGAGCGCCTGGAACAAAAGGATTACACAAGATAAGCCCATCTGGAAAAAGACTTTAGGCCACACTCGACTGTGCCCTGAGGTGCACTAACAGATAAAATGGTTGGAAATAACTGAATCACCTGTGTCATTGTCTAGGTTGGTGTTGGCGACCTGCAGGGCAGCCGGAGGTTTGACCCCAGCCCCAATGCACTCCAAAAGTGAAAAGAGCGTGTACCAGTCGTCAGTGCAGTGGATGTTGGCAGCATTGGTTTTAAGCAGCTCATGCAAGCCATAGGCCACCTCTCGACAGACTCGGGACAGGACGTGAGACTTCATCATCAACAGCAAGCGAAGAGAGAGGAGAACCTGTGCAGAGAGAGGGAGGAAACTGCTTAGCTGCCCGTTCAGCCCACTTTAGAGTTTGTACTGTATGTGTCGAGTGTGTACCTGTGAGCCTATGTCCTCTCTGCGTAATAAGCGTATGGCGAGTCTGAGTAATCCCACCACTGCTCTCTCCACCAGGAAGCAGCTCTCACTGGCATGGACGCATAACTGGTACAGATGATCCCGTACCGTTTGCCAAACACATGACACTCTGTCCCTGCAAACACACAGTCATCTCTCTATAAAAACCTACAAGCTGCCGAATCATCTGACTCCGACTAGTAATTCTCAATGACGTAATGCAACGTGCTAATGAGTGCAGTACCTGTTTTCAAGAATAATACGTAGCAGCATTTCCAAACAAAAAGCAGCATCTTCTTCATCATATGTTTCCTCATCCGGGGTCACCGAGATGAGAGCCTGGAAACATTAAAAATTACATAACGAACAAACCTTTACGTAAGTAATACACTAAAGAAAGAAAATGGTTTCGTTCTTGTATACACCCAGCCTTTCTAAGTGGACCTCACCTTCATGAGTTCCTGTAAAGACTCCAATTGCAGAAACTTGCTTTCGGTAATCAGCTTTTCTGGGTCACAGTGCTGACGTGAAGAAAGAAGAAATGTGAGAAAATTCTTTTATTCACGTAGGCCAGCATATTTTTCAGATGGAGTAATGATTCAGACTGACTTCGTACCGCAATGCCTTTTTTAAGTGAATGTGTGTGCTGTACCTTTATGCAGAGCAGGGCAGCTTGTTTGGCCTCCTGGTTCTCAGTAGAGGGGCCTCTGAGCCCAGACTGTTCACTCAAAGTTAACCAGCTCACAAAACTCAATACAGCCGACTCACCCCTGACAGAAGTACAGAGGTAGAAAAGAATAGATGAACTTAACTAATTCATCCAGGACCTTCAGGCACCTCAAAAAAAGAGGCATTTTACATTTATATTAAAAATCAAACTGAGCTGAAAATCACAAATGATTGTGTGGTTTAAACACGTTTAAGTGGATCAGGTGGATCAAAATTTGACACAAATTATGATATTTGACGGATCATAATCAACATTGTTGTTATATAAGACTTGAATGAATCTATTAGGGCATCACATAAACGTCAAAAACGGCTGGTTTGCACTTTTAAAGTTTAAACACTAACAAACAAAGTGAAACACACATTGATCGACTATATTACATACCAGTCGCTGCAGCATCATGGTACATTATGGTTTGGTGAATAAACACTAATAAAACCGTGCAATACTGACACTATGGATTTTTACATTTATTTTCAATGTTTTAGTACCTTTTAGAATTAAATGTATTACTTGTGTGGCCAAATGTGCATATATTATATATATATATATCAGGGTTCCCACTCTAAGCCAAATGTCAAATTCCCTGACTTTTCCCTGACTTTCACTGACTAAAAAGCTGAATTTCCATGACCTATAATGAACGGAAAAACAGGCCGCTGTTGTGCTGAGCACTTTTTTTTTGCTTTTACCCGTTAAATGCACTTTGATATTTTTATACTTTTTTTTTTTTAAACTCAGTCTTTGAAGTGGTCATTTTGTAGCCAAAGCTCCTAAAATTTTACATTTTCTGGCATATTTGCCTTAGTTAACCGGTACAGCCTGGTGACTGCATTTGACTTAAGTGATTGCTAGTTGACGAGCGGGAAGGGAATAAAATGGCGCTGAAAAAATAGCCCAGGGCTCAACACTAAGGATTTTTTCAGTGGTTCAAATTATTACTTGCCCTGTTAATATTTTCACTAGCCTTGCCACAAAAAATAAATAAATAAATAAATAAATAAAAATAAATAAATAAAATAAAATAGTTGATGTTATCAATTTTGTTTCATCTATGTTACCTTTTATTCTAATAAATAAACTTATATGACACCAATATTTTAGATACCAATAAAATTTTACAATTCTCAATTTCAATTTTAATACCACAGCAAAAACCACTAGCCTAACAAATATAAAATTCAAACATTATTAAAGATAAGTGACAGCCAGTAAATAAGATCAAATGAACAAATTGCAAGTAATAGCAAAATTAAATATATAGCACAAAGATAGAAATTAAATTTTAATTTATTTATTTATTTATTAATTTATTTGCTAGTTTTTATGTTTGTAGGTGTTCAGGAACAGAAATTGAATAATTATTTATAAAATAACATGTTGCACCTTGATTTTTCATTGCCATTTGAAATTAGTGGCAAGGCAACCACTGCATTTTAATTATGAATCAATCCAAAAACAACAACAACAAAAAAAACGTGCAATGCTTGATTTATATTAGACTGCATAATTTCAAAATCTGAAGTAAAAACAGAATGGTGTGACTTTAGCTTTGTGAAATTACGCTATGTGAAACAGAAACAGCAGACGGGCTGAATGAGATGCAATTTCCCTCTCTGCCAGCAGGTGGCGCTTATTTAACAGTAAGACAGCGTTTCCTTGGTTACCACTGTAAACACAGCAGTGCTGCTAATTTAAATGCTAATTTAAATGCATTATACAGAGTCAAGATGAAAAGAAAACGCCATGTAAACTTTTTTGAAAACAGTCAGTTCCACTCAGAAACATTCATATAAAATTCAATATTTAGGATTCCTATATTTCGTGCATCATGAACAGTGATTTTGTTCTGCCTGCTATGGTATTTTCTCCTCTTTGTGTCCGTCTTCAGTCTGTTAACTCTGTTAATGGCAGTTTACAGACTAATTATAATAATAATGTAATACTTCCACACAAATGGCATTTGGAAAAATGATTGCAGTGCAGTTTGTGTGCAAGCACGAATCAGAAGATACTCTAAAATAAAAAAAAAATGCAAAAAATGAACAGGTGCATGCATGTACTCCACTGTAAAAGTTAAATATAGATTAATCATTGTTAAAGCTACAAAGTTACTTGCCAAGACAGGTATTTTTATAGTTTTGTATGTATTTGCCCATTCAGGCGCTAGAAAGACGCGGCTGTCTGTGTATGCTATTTACACAGAACACAGCGCGCGAGTACTGAATGGAGATGACAAACAAAAATCCCTGATATTCCATGACTTGGACAAAAAATATATAAAATTCCCTGACTTTCAATGTCTGGAACAGATCTTTTAAAATTCCATGATATTCCAGAAATTCCATGACCCGTGGGAACCCTGATATATATATATATATATATATATATATATATATATATATAGTTTTTACTTTCATATACTACATTTCACAAAACAAATGAGAATGTTTTCAGCATGTCTGACAAAAGTTAAAAACTGCATAAATTACTGCACTTGAATTCACATGTATAATAACTACGTAATAACTTTGTATTAACTATGTAATACCTATGTAATAACTAAAATAAAAAATGCATTATATAATGTAACAGATCAGAATAACAGATCTTTAGAGCCATAGTGCCTTTAATGTCAATCACTAAAATCTAAAGAACCTGGAAGCATGCATGTATTAAAAAAAGCTGAAGTACTTTCAAATATTATCTTCAATATACCTGTTTAATGGTGTCTCTTCACGTTGTAAGGAAATCTTCTCATTAGGGTCCAAAAAGTCCTCAACCTTTCAACAAGAATGACATATTTTGTCAAATGTGACAGTAGGTGGCACTATTGCCTGATTTAAATAGGACTACTGTCTTCTAAGCATGCAATGTTTGTTAGGGGATTTCAAGTGATATATTGGCACTCCCATCTCACCTCAACCATGGACTTGGGTAAGAGCTCAGCCCTGAAAAGCTGCAGCATGGAGTCCATGATGTTCTTCCATCCTTCTCGTAAAATGTCACCATGACGATGGGCCAGGCTGAACACGGTCTTGGCAGCAACTTGAGCCTTCCTGTTACTGCCAAACACAGTGGGCAGGTTCTCTACAGACTAAAGGCACACAAATCCCAGTCAGATCTGTTCACTCATGACTTAAAGCTGCTGCAGGAGACTGAATGCATCTGATCAGGATGCTTTAGGTCTTACCTCAGAGCTGAGAGTAGTAAACTTGCAGAGTGAAATGATTAAGTTATCAAAGACGTCACTGAAGCCATAATGTGCAGAGATCATGGCACATTTCCTGAAAGAAAGCAAAAGGATGATTGCATCATCATCAAAATCTCAAATGTTTGTAGAAACAGAACTCTGTTTGTGTCAAACTGTTTTGATTTAAAGGCTTCATGCAAAACCAGTCTACAAATCTACAGATCTTACCTGAACCCAGCGATGGCTTTCTGAATGATAGTGTCATCTAGGCTCTTGTCAAAAACGTAGGAGAGGGCAGCAATGGTGGGTCCCCAGGTCATGGAGAAGAGGTCGCGGTCGTAACTGCTTTCAGGCACATGCAGGAATATCCCTTCAGACGAGGCTCCTCTGTGCAGCAGGACACTCCACACATAGTTCTCCTTCACCAGCCCCGTCTGCTCGTCAGGCATCACAATCTCCTCGTTCCTGCAGGACCACATACGTTTATCTCAGCTTATCCCATCTGAGCCATTGTATACATCAGTATATCCACACACTTAAAAACCAGAGACATGAAGTTTATCATTGAAATAATAAACATCAGAGCTCAACAAGAATACTTTTTTGGCTGTTTAGATTTATTTGTACTTACAAAAGGATGCATTAAATTGATAAAAAAAAAAATGAAATTTTACATTGTTACAAAAATGTCTACTTCAATAAATGCTGTTCTTTTGAACTCTTATCAAAGAATCCTGAAAAAAGCATGGTTTGTACAAAAATATTAAGCAGTACAACTGTTTTCAACATTGCTGATCTACTGTTCAAAAAACATTCCTTCTTAACAGAATGATGTCTGAAGGATGAAGCGACACTGAAGACTGGAATAATGGCTGCTGAAAATTCAACTTTGCATCACAGGAATAAATTACACTTTAAAACATTCGAATCAAAAACTCTTATTTTAAATTATAATAATATTTAGCAATTTTACTGTTTTTATTGTATTTTTTGATCAAATAAATGCAGCCTTGGTGAGCAAAAGAGACTTCTTTCAATAATATTTAAAAAAATCTTACCCTAATCAACCCCTATAATGGCCTAAAAGTATGTATCAGCAAATAAATTAATATTATTTATTTGAAATAATAGTTGGAAATTATAATTAAGTTTATCACTTTTAACCCAATAAAATTTGATCTGTCACAAGCCATTCTTACAAATCTCTAAACTCACATACTGTATGTCAGCCAGACAGATAACTTTACCTTAGAGCCAAATTTATAGCAGAATTAGCTAAATTCAACAAAATTCAATACAAAAAAAAAAAAACATTTGAAAAAAAATCAAATGTTGATTTTGTGAGCCATTTGTACATTATCAGCAGTCAGTGGGTCATCCTTATTGTTGAGCCCTGGACACTCTGAATGTGTTTTAATTAGCCTGAAGTTCACAAAAACATTTATCGTATAGCAGATTACCAGTTCTATTTTATATAATCATATTACAAGTGTTCAATAATTAAGAGATAATGAAAACTATACAAGAGCACTAAAGCAATAACTAACTTGATGGCATTGTAGATGTCTTCCAGCATGTCTTGATCAAAGTCATTTCCTCCATTGACACCTTTGAGATTCTTCTTGAATTGCTAGACAAATAAAACAAAACAACAAACAGAAGGAGGAAACTGATTAAAATGCCTTCATTCCATCCAATTACAGCGACATCCTCCAACTATCACCTTTCAAATCCAATAATTGGTCTCGGTTTATTACTGCTGGTGTCACTTAATAGGTGTTAGTGTTAAGCAGGCTGGTCTAAGGCCAACCTCAGCTCAAATAAACACACAGACGTCGGCTGCTGAGTGATGGCGTTAGGCCACTGTTTTACTGCATACTTTCTTAATGGCAGGTAAAGCAAGGGAAACCTGAGCTCCCCCACGAGAGAGGGATGAACAGAATGAGAAATAAACAGAGGAGTAAACAGAGGGTCTTTCCAGGACTGCATTTTCCATGGCTGGAGAGCCGGAGCAGACGCACACACGCTAGCTGACACAGAGACAAGACAGCTGGACGCGCCGTCTGCCAAAAGCCCAGTCCCGCCTCGTCTCCTGCTGCTCGCCTTTCACTTCGCCGCCGCTTATCCCCTCTGTGCTCAGGCTGAATACCTGCTGATTACCATTCCCACTGCTCCCTGTATTCCTTTACAACACCAGTGCTTTTAGCAGGAAGATCTGTGTGATCATCTGTTTAAATGGATCTGGTGGTAATGCATGGAAAACTCAAGGTGTTTGTGGGTGCCAATGAAAAGATGCCACCAGCCGCAGCCACGTATCTAAGGGGGAATCTCATGAAAACATGTCCAGGTCACATTTCACACACCAAAAAAAAAAAAAAATCTTTTTTTTTTTTTGTTCGCCTGTGTTTTAAGCCTATTTTTATAACCATGAAAGCGAAAATCAAGCATATTTTCATCCATTCTTTTTGCATTTCCCATTATTATCATTACTGCAATACAGTAATTCTATATTTATTACTTAATATTTTCTATACCTAATTATAGTACTGTAACACCATTCCTAAACAACCAATACAGTACATATATGCATATATATCCACATACCACTGTTCAAAAGTTTGGGGTCAGTAAGATGTCTTTCATGTTTTTAAAAGTATTTATAGTGTTTTAAAAAGTCTCTTATGCTCACCAATGTTATCTGATTTAAAATACAGTAAAAAATGTAATATTATGAAATTACAATTTAAAACATGTTTTCTATTTTAATATATTTTAAAATGTAATTTATCCAAATCATTACTCCAGTCTTCAGTGTCACATGATCCTTCAGAAATCATTCCAATATGACAATTAGCTATTTATGTGGAGACATTTTTTTCAAGATTCTTTGATAAACAGACTTCAAAAGAACAGCATTTATTTAAAATAGAAATTTTTGTAATTTTTTTTTCATAGTTCTGTACCGTCATTTCTGATCCCCAAACATTTAAATAGAAATGCATTTATATTTTTTTATATTTAGGTAATCATAACAATTTTTTTTTGTTTGATTTATTTACTTTATTTTTTTTAATTATGGTAATGATAACAGGATTTTTGTATTACAGTGTGACATTTGCTTAACTTGTCACAACGCAAAAAAATAATCTTAATGACTAAAAAAAAGCCAAATTTTTCAATATAAATTCATAACTGATTGTTTCTTTTTTTAATTTTGGTTTAAACATGATTTTTTTTTTATTGGGTCCCGTGAGATTGACCAGTAGCTTCTTACTGTAATACAACTGAGAATTATAGAACTTTAGTTTCAGTGAAGCATGATAGACAAACATGGTTAAGCATAATATACAAGAAGCAAAAATTGAAAATCTTTCTTCAGCTGATGCAAGTCATTAATAATACATCTGTAAATGTGTGACTGCTGTGGCTGACAACTTTGTTTTTCATAAGAGCTCAAAGCTCGACTAAATCGAGGCCAGTTGCTTGAGGCACGTAAAAGCGAGACATGGCGACATAACAGCAATCTGCATGTGTGGCAAATCTAGACAGATGGTTTCATAACATACTTAGACAAATAACAGGTAATACACTTATCTTCTACAGTTAAGTCATAGAGCTACAACTGATCTCTCAGAGAGGGATTGCATGTGCGGCCCTGAACATGTGAATGACTTTTGGATGTCCCCGTCCTTAACAGGAACATGTGTGGCTCACCTCCAACGTCATGGGGATGTTCTGCTTTCGAACGTTATGGTTGTGCTGATCGGTGTTTAGCATGATGACTGCATAAGCCAGGGCAAAGCCAGCGTCGTTTGACTGGAAGGGATTACCGTTCACTTTCTGCACACAAAAGAACAAGGCCATACAATTGACTGCGAGCACAAGAATAGCATCATCAAATCACCTAATATGTACACTCATCTTTACAGGAGCGTTTTGAAGATCATTCGCCACTAGAAAAATATAAAAGGGCACAGTAATTCCTCCGGGATCTCCTACTAGTGTAAATGTCAGACACTGAATCTATTCCAGTTTTGATACATCCGCTGCTTCGGGGAGGGCACAACCCCCATATCCACGTGGCATAATTGAGAAAGGCGCCTAAGAAAAGAAATTTCTACGAATACTTTCCAGGTCACACACAGAGAGCTGCCTTTAATATGCAGTAAGTGAGCGTGTTCGAAATGTCCTCGGATCGCCCGAGCTGCTTTCTGCAGGCCAGATGGATGTGTCTCACTTCCCAGTGCAACATTTTCCTCTTCCCCGATTACCTGCGTGACTAATGACCCCGTCCTTGATCCTGAGCGAACTGCTGTTCCGCTGTCCCTAATTACCTGATGATGGAGCCAGTTGGTGGCCAGGATTGCCTTGGAGTGTGGTAATGGAGGAACTGTAAGAATGCTTGTGTCTGTGACTGCAGCAAACCTACAACCTATTTAAAGAGTATATGTGTGTGTTCCCGCTGGAGTGTATATATATATTCATGTCAGTCCCTGCCAGTCCGTGCTTGTGTGTGTGTGTGGCAGCTGACTTACTTGCCAGTTGTCAGTGAAGGTTTCCAAGAGCCGATGAATGACAGGCGCTTCGCCAGGAAGACGGAATGCCTCCAGATACAAGCGGAGTGCCTCGTCTATACGCAGGCCCTGGAAGGTGAACGTGCTGAGGAAGAGATAGAGATGGCCTTAAAATAACTTTAAGGTATAATTATCTCAAACTCCATACTGACAGTCACTTTGAGCCTGATAGTAATCGTGAGCGAGAATATCATCTATAGCTAAAGGATCACAACTAGGGCTGCACGATATTGGAAAAAACCCACATTGCGATATTTTGTTTTTCTGCGATATATATTGCGATATGAGAATTTTTTGTGAAT
>JAFVLL020021564.1:0-14655 GCA_021397915.2 Tor tambroides
AAAAAAATAAAAAACTCCAAAGAGCAAAAATCCTCTCAAAAGGAAACTAAAGCTAAATACATCCAATGGCAAAAAATAACAACAGAACAAAAAAAGCAAAAAGACTCAAAAACTTACAGAGAAGCCAGAGGCACCAGCATAGTTCAAATAACCAAGCAAGAGTGACAAAAAAAGGACCACATAAAAAGGGAAACAAAACTAGTCAGGGCTGGAACTAATAATCCTAATTAGCAGAGACAAGGAAACTCAGGGAAAATAGCACCATCAAGTGGCGAATCTAAGGCATAACAGAGCACAGAACCTGACATTTTTAAATGTTAATGTTTTTGTATTTTCAAATTAATATTTTGCAATATTACTGGTTTTACTGTGCACATCTTAAAGGCAAAAATAATCTTGGTAAGCATAAGAAACTTATTTCAAAAACATAAAAAAATTGCACCAACCCCAACTTTTCAACAGTAGTATATGTACATAAATTGGAGCATGTTTCTGCCACAGGATAAAAGAATGGTATTAATAAAAGGTAATTGTGACTTTTTATCTTGCAATTCATTTTTTTCCTTGTAATTGTGAGTTTATATCTCTCAGTTCTGTCTTTTTTAAAGAACTGCAAGATATAAACTAACAATTGTGAGAAAAGTCTAAACTGTGACATGAAAAATAGCAATCACCTTTTTTTATTTTTTATTTAGTGATGGGAACAAAATAACAGAGTTCAGAGATGTAAACTCAGCATTCTGAGAAAAAAGTCAGAATTAGGAGATATAAACTCAGAATTGCAAGGAAAATGTCAGAATTCTGAGTTCTCTCACAATTCTGAGTTTCGAGTTCTCAGAATTCTAAAAAAAAAAAAATTCCGAACTGTGAGATAAAAAGGTGCAATTACCTTTTTTATTTGGGTAGAATTAAGGGATGTAGATCATGCAGAATAAGACGTGCTTTATAAGCACTAATAATCAGCCAAAATGTAACGTGCATGCTAATGAGATAAGTGAGAATTGGTCCCTAAACCAAAGTATTACCACACAGACACACACACACTCACTCACACACACATATACAGTATTTATAATATATACACTTTGGTGAATCACTGCATAGTAACAAAAACATGTTTAAGAAAGTGCTGGGTGTGTTTGTTGCTGTTTTAGTAATTCAAGAGTAAAATCAAAGGTCTTTTTGGTGCTATTGTACCTTTCATTATCATAACTACCTGGAATATATTAACAGATGTCAGAGATCATAGCACAGTCTTTTCCTTTGAGTCAGGAAATGAGTTCAGCATGTATCTTATGTGCTTAATGGGATCATCAAACAGGGTGTGTGTGAGAGCTCATAGTTAGCATTATGTCATGCTTATAACCTGCACAGATGTGTCTGTGTCTGTCACAATGCCTGTAGTGCAGGAGAGGCTTGTTACAGCAGATCTGGCGTGAAGTCATCTCACTTTTTTCTGTGTATTTTTTACTTTGCATGAGAAGGTTTGAGTGAGTGCTTGAGAGTGAGTTTGATTGTCTCGTGCTTCCTGTTACTCTGAGAGTTCTCTTTTTTTCTTTATTTCACAGAATGGACAATGAAAATCAAGACACCTCACAAAGTAAGTGCTTAAAATTGCTGCATTTTTTAATTTAGGTGATTTAAGTAATTAAGAAGTTCATCTGGTTCCAAAGTTAAAACATGCAATAAGAAGCTGTTGCACTGTTTCAGCAAATTTGAATTGAATTATTGATGAAGCAAATTAAGCTAAAACTCATGAAATTGTATAGAAATAATTTTGACAAGATCAAAAAGATGATAGTGTAATACGGAAATATTTTTGCAATTAATTTTTGATAAAATTTTAGTATACTTTTCAAAAGTTTGGGGTTGGTATAAATTTTAATGCTTTTTTTTTAAAGATCCTATGCTCACCGAGACTGCATTTATTTGATTAAAAATACAGTAAAATGGTAATATTGTGAAATATTATTACAATTTAAAATGAAAATGTTTTCTATTTTAATATATGTTAAAATACAATTTATTCCTATGTGCAAAGCTAAATTTTCAGCATCATTACTCCGGTCTCCAGTGTCATATTTCCTTCAGAAATCATTTTAATATGCTGATTTGCTGCTCAAGAAACATTTATGATTAATATCAGTGTTGCTTAATCTTTTTGTGGAAACCGTGATAAATGTTTTTCAAGATTCTTTGATTTACATTTACATTTGTTTAGCAGACACTTTTATCCAAAGCGAATTCGGTTATTGTTTTGATGAGTAGAAAGTTCAGAAGAACATCATTTATTTGAAATAGAAATCTGTTGTAACATTGTAAATATTATTATTTTCACTTTTGATCAATTTAATACTGAATAAAGTAAATATTAATTTATTTGTAAATGAAAAACAAAAATCTTACTGACCCAAAACTATACTGTAGTATATACATATGAAGCAGTTTTTATGTAAATGATTGTTTAACTGTAGTCTGAGCAGCCTTTCGTAAGGGTTGTAACTCTAACACTACATAGTATCAATGCAACGCAATACCTATTTTAAAAATAAGATTTTTATAGTACTGCTAGTTTCATGATGGAGTAAAACGACGGATCAAAGTGAGACTGTGTATAGTGGAAGTGTGTAGGATACCATAGTAAACCAAAACATAAACATACTCTTATACACTTTTACACATGCATATATTTTGAGTAAGTGGATACTGTCATAAACAGTTATAATGACCTCTGTTTTATTACCGAAGAGAGGATAAATCTTAAGAGGCTGCATTAGAGCAAGCTTAAAGAGTGATAAATATAAGCTATGCTTTTTAGGACAGTAATAAGTCACACACAATCTTCTAATCATCTAAAAACACAGTTAGCATAATGAACTAAGTTCACACATGACCTGAGAGACAAACAGAGGGAAGAAGTGTATGTGTTTGTGTGTGTGTTTGAGGTCAGCCGTAAATCTGCCAGTCAAGAGAAGTACACACAGGTGAAGAATACATCTGCCAGGCCGTGTGTGAGTTTGGCCAAACATGGAGCATTGAGTTTATGAGTGCGTTAGAGAGTACGTATGATATGTTTGTTAGTCATTTAGTGATCTCACACAGACATTTGGCCTTTATGATCTAAGGTGAATCAGATGCACGTGTGTGCGCGTTTGCATTTAGGTAACTATAGTTTGTGGCCAAATTTATCCTTTTATTTATATGATATGAATAATATTTTAAATCGTTCTGAAACTGCAAAACGTCTTTTAATGGAAGGGATTGAGTTACGGTTAATTCATTATAATTCACTTAATCAGCTCTGAAAAACAGTAGTAGTTATGGTATGTCCTCAATTAGATAAATGTGTCTGTGTGTGTGAATCAGCAGGGTGATTCTTTTCCACATGTAATAGTGTGCTTGCTGTTTTTCTTGCAGTGGATGTAAAGACAGATGACAGAGCCAAGATGAGTGTAGCTGCCAAGATGTCTCTGTTTAAAGTAGGTGAAACAAGAGCCCACCATATCTCTTTAGCAACTGCTGCAAGCTGAAAAGAAAAAGGTCATTGCCATGGATGGAATACACACACACACACACACACACACACACACACACCTTGTATATATATACCCGTGTGGGGACTTCCCAATTCACTGTTCTTAACAGAAGCTAATTATATATGTGTTGTAGACTATACTTATCCGATACCATAAAATACACCTTTTGGTGTTTTAGTATTGAGTACTATTATGATTATTCTGTTTTGTCAGGCATCATTGTCTTATATTTTCAGAAATTACACACTCAGAACATACACTCATATACAAAGATGTTTTTAATCTTCTGAAGTTTTTTTTTTTTTTTAGAATAAAGCAAATATATGATTTGTGAAAAACAACTTATAGGAAACATTAGATGATTAATTTTGAATGCACTCATTTAATTCTCTGGGTATGTGTAATTTTGGAGTACTCTCTCTCTCTGTTTCTGATGCAGTATGTTTTTTCTTCTCTGTTCTTTTGCTTTGTCTGTCTTTGGGCTGTAGGTGGTAATAAGAGACCTGGAGTGTTTGGTTACAGCATGACCCACTGGGTTTCATTGGTTACTGTGTCTTCCTTACCCAGAGTGCCTACCCAGGCTCTATTTTATTCATTCTGCCATTGACCCACTTCACCAGAGACATTAAAGATTGCATTGCAATTTCATTTTCTTGCCAATACAGAAATGACAGGAATTGTTCACCTAAATGTTCACCTATGATAATCTGTCATTTATTCATCCACATGTTGATTATTCATCCTTGTGGGGAACACATATTCACAAAAATGTTTTACGTACAATGAAAGTGAATTGTGACCAGGGACAAAACGTGGAGTATATTAGAGTGTATGCCAGTATGAATGTAACGACTGAAACCTGAAATCACTTTTATAGTCATTTTTTTTTAGTTTGATGGCCCTTGGTCACCATTCACATTTATTTTAAGGAAAAGAATAGCATGAACATTCATTAATTAATTTTTGATTTAATTGTTGTTCCTCTGTCAGGAGTTGGAGAAGACCGCTTCACCTGAGACTTCCTCGTTCCTCAAACCTCGCTCCAGTAACAGTTTCCATGAGCGCAGAGGTCGCCGTAACAACGATCCTCGGGCACTCACTCAGCCAATCACCTTTGACGAAACAGCGATGGCAGCGAGGTAGGCAGGACAAATTTCTTGCAGCTTAACGCTCCATCTGTCTTACAATCTCTCGCTATACTCACAGCAGAAGCGCCACTGCTACATCAAAAAGTAATTCTGAGAGTTAAAAACAAGCAGCGTATTTAGGAGAAAGATGATGAGCTTATTAACTGTGTATTATTCTTCCTCCAGTCCACAGCGGGGTGAGGCAGGTGAGGCTGAGCCTGAGGTGGAGGATGATGCTGGCACTAAACTGTCAATGAGTGAGAAACTGGCTCTCTTCAACAAACTGTCTCAGCCCATATTGGGTGCTGTGGGGAGTCCCGCGAGAGATGGCAGCCCTCTAGAGGCCTCTGAGAGACGCAGACAGAAGGGTGCACGTTACCGCACGCAGCCCATCACTGTGGATGAGGTCAATTTGGTAAGTGTATTTGGTGTGCACAAACATACTGTATAGGTCTGCATATCTGTGATTACTAGAAGTCCTCTCCATTTGCCACTTGTGGAGTAACTGTTAAATCTGTCTAGTCAGTATGTATTGGTGAACAAATCAATGTGTTACAAGAGCTTTAGATCTAGTGACCCTCAAGAAAAGACCAGATTGTCATGCTGGTTTATGGTGGTTGGTACATGTTTAGCTGGTGGACCAGCATAGCCATCAAAGCAAAAAACAAAATCGCACAAAATAATTATTTTAACCCCCCACCCCCAGAATATTTTGCATGTATGAATATCTAAACATGCAATTTCAAAAGAAAGAGCTTCCATGCATTGATTTTTTATCAACACCTGAATGTTGGTAGTTTTCATAAAAATGCAACATTTTGAACAAAATGCTGAGAAAAATCATGCTTTTGTCAAAGAATATCAGATTCGGAATGATGATCAAAACATAGATGGAGTAGATTGCATCCATCAACACCCCCCAAACTTTATACCACTTCCTGGGCTGACATTTCATTCAGTACCATAAGGCAGTTTTGATTTATATGCTGTTTAATGTTTGATGATCATGCTGTTTTACATATGTGATCGCTTTTTCCTGGTTCTTTTTGCCTTTTTTGATCCAGAGATTACATACGCTTTCAGAAGATGTGTAATAGCGTTCCCTACCATATAACAGTGAAAACACAGAAAGCTGACAAATTCCATCAGTGGTGGGGAAGGAGTTAAATAATAAATTATTCTAAATTTCTAATTTAGAATAAAAATAATTAATAAGGTGGAAATACTGGACATTAGAATCGTGATCTTTGTAGTAATGCAGTTTCGCACCTGCAAATCTTCCACTGATGTTATATATAGACAGGGAATTGTTTATTTTGTGGCTATAACTTCTATGGTACCTTCTTTCAGAGACATTGACAAGCTTTCTTCCACTCTTAGCTTCAGAAAGGGCCTGTTGAGCTTCCTCGTCTTTATCTGGCGCCTCACCTCTCTGACCGACAGCAAGATGAGTCCATCAATCTGAAGCCCAGTGAAGTGCGTCTCTCTGGGCCGAGCTCTTCACAGGACTGGGGTTCCTCTTCTGAACTCACCTCATCAAACCATCTGAAGCCTGCATCAGACAGCAACTCCCAGAATGCAGTGCAGATTAAAGGCATCTTGAAAAAGAGCTCTTCGGAGGGAGTGGTGTGGAGGAGTGAAAGCAGAGACAGGGATAACCTGAACGGACACAGCCTGGAGAAGAATGGGAGGGAGAGGAGAGAGAGAGAGATGATAGAAGAGAGACATATGACACCTGTGGATCAATCTCCAGCTCCTCTCTCCAGCGCTCCCTGGAGGCAGAGGGCAAGGAAGGAAGCCTCTGCATCCTCTGGCAGAACACGGAGATCTGCTCCAAAACCTGAGGAATGTCCGTCTCTATCAGAGGACCTCCAAATCACTGAACAGAACAGAGAATCAGCCATCAGTGACAGGTTCTCTCCCTTTCGCTCTTTGTGTGTATTGTCAGATATACACTACCGTTCAAAAATTTGGGGTCATTAAGATTTACAGGAAGGGTGCGTTCATTTGTTTAAACATGACAGTAAATAAACAATAAGTGTAATGTATTAACAAAATATAGTACAACGTCACAGTCAGTTTTTCAAACAATGTTGATTCAAAAATTTACAAACAGATACAGATTAGTATTGGAGGTGCTGCTGAATTGAAACTGTGCACTTCCAATAAGAGTAAGGCGGTACCAAGTTTCATTTTAAAGTATTACCAAGATACAGCCTCACTTCCTGTTTGGGGTTCTTGGTATTGAAGTTCCAAGGACTTTTAATTATTTTTAATTAAATTCTTTACGTGTATTCAGAATTCATTATATGCACATAATGACTTTAAAGATCACTCAATTCAGTCTGATGGAAATTTGTCATGCAATTGAAATCTAAATCAGACTGGGTTTTTCTAAGTAAAGGAAGAATTGTGTTATTTTAAAAAAAAGTTATTTTAAAGTTATTTAAAAAAAAAGTTATTTTAAAGTTATTATGTTTTTTGTTCCTTTTTGTGAGATTTTTATAAGTAGGTGGCATATTGCAAATTGTATTGTGTTTGTATTTATTGTCAAATTATTATTTATTATTTAATTTATTATTTTCATTGCACATTCATAGAAAATATGTTACTTCTGCATTTTAAAAAAAAATTAGGTGGATTGGGTTTGTTAAAAAGTGTTTTTTTAAAAAAAACAAAATTCTGCAGTGTTTTGACCCTATTAAATGAGAAAATCTTGTCCACAGGCTGACAGACTCAAAAGGAACTGAGAAAGAAGAGGAGAAGCAGAGTGCTAAGGAAAAGTGCAATATCAGTCTAAGCAGTGCGCCACAGGTTTGTGTACTGTATGTGTGTATGTAGATGATAATTCCATTGTGTTTTCACAGAGAGCTAAAGTATCTAAGCAAATTTAACTATAGGTCATATTGACTAAGAGGTTTATTCCTGTTTTTGTGATGAAATGAATGCATCAGCATGTTTTTGTGGAAAATGTACATTGGCATACAGCATGTGAGTCAAAGGTGTCAGTCTAATGTTTCCTCATGTCTTTCTCCTCCCTGGTTTCCACACTGCTCCCTGTAGGATGAGAATGTCACTACAGCTGAGTCTAATCCCCAAACTCAATGCTGGGTAAGAAAGTTATGTGTGTTTTTACAGGTTTATGATTTCATTACAGCTTTATGATTCAATCAATCAATCAATCAATCAATCAATCTCTCCTCTCCTCTCCTCTCCTCTCCTCTCCTCTCCTCTCCTCTCCTCTCCTCTCAGGAGCCTGTGTTTTCCACTGTATATTCTCGTTCAAGCTCCACACCTCAATATGTGATGTATTTCAATGAGGTGAGAATTTCTTTAATTTTTTGTCCACGTTAAACAGTTGGTGTGAACTTTCATAATAAGACTGTGAATGGAATGAATGTGTTCATAAGCTGCTATTGCTTTAAGCCTGTGCTTTTCAACACGACATTGGTGCATCTGTTTTACAGTATATTGTATTGTGAATGTGTGTGTGTGTGTGTGTGTGTTTATGTTTTTGTTTTGGCTGCCTTGTCATATTAAGATCCACAGAATATTTGTGACCTTGGACCACAAAACCAGTCATAAGGGTCTATATTTTGAAATTTGAATAAATAATAATAAATAAGCTTTCCATTGATATATAGTTTGTTAGGATAGGACAATATTTAGCCGAGATACAACTATTTGAAAATCTGGAATCTGAGGGTGCAAAAAAAATAAAAATATTGAGAAAATCGCCTTTAAAGTTGTCCAAATGAAGATCTTAGCAATGCATATTACAAATCAAACATTAATTTTCGACATATTTACGGTAGGGAATTTACAAAATATCTTCATGGAACATGATTTTTACTTAATATCCTAATGATTTTTTGGAAAAACATCTATGATTTTGACCCATACAATGTATTGTTGGCTATTGCTACAAATATACCCGTGCAATTAAGAATGGTTTTGTGGTCCAGGGTCACATTTGAGCAAAACCTTTTCAACATTTAACTGTCAATAATGTTATTATTGACATAATAATGTCATAATAATGTAATTGATTTGCTTTAGCTTCGACCAGCAGACCTAGACAATTGCTATTATTATACTCTTCTTCTTTCTCTTTGCCTCTCTAGAGGAGTCTTTCTTATGAAGCTCAGGAGGTTTCCACAACCACTCAAACCCAACCACAGGTGACAGGGAGCGTCAAGGTATTTTTAAGATACATAGACACTACTCTTAAAAAGTTTGGGGTCAGTAAGATTTAAAAAAAGAAAGAAATTAATACTTTTATTCAGCAAGGATGCATTAAATTGGTCAAAAGTAAAAATAAAGACATCTACATTGTTACTATATATATATGTATGTATATATATATATATATATATATATATATATATATTTGTAGAATTTCTACTGTTCTTTTGAACTTTCTATTAATCAAATAATCCAGAAAAAATCACTTTCCACACAAAAATTTTATATAAACAATTACAAAAATGTTTTTAACATCAATAATAATAATAAAAAAAATGTTTCTTGAGCAGAAAATCAGCATTAGAATTATTATAATGATTTCTGAAGGATCATGTGACGCTGAAGAATGCTGACACTGAAGACACTCTGACTGGATTATGCTGAAAAATCAGCTTTGCTATCCAAGAAATATTTTACATTTTAAAATACATAATTAAATAGAAATCTGTTTTTTTAATTATAATATTTCATTTTATTGTATATTTTATTGTATATTCCTTGCTGAGCATAGGAGACTTCTTTCCAAAACATTCAAAAAATTTACCAATCCCAACTTTTGAACGGTAGTCTATTCAAACATTAAAGTATAATAATGGATTTTAAGAAGTATATTAGAATATCAGCTAATTCAGTTTGTCTGTTATTTTAGGCAAGCTGTGAGGAGGAAGACTCTGCCAAACTCATCTTTACAGAAACACAAACCGTTTGTGCCAGTGAAGTCCAAGAGAGTCAGATGTTTGGTGCTGAAATGACCTCTGAACCCTCTTCACTACCAGCGTGTCCGACCACTGGAGGAGACACAGAGCCGGACCTGAGCACTCTCTGTCAGACCAACACACCAATGTAAAGCCAGCATCTGTACATGCTTATCTGTGGGGGATTTCTCAGTGTGTGAGAGGATACAGGTTAATGCTCTGTTTGTGTTTAGTTTGAGCTCAGCTGTAGCTGAGCACAGGCGCTCAGTTCGGCCATCCCGCAGGACCCAAGGTTCGAGGAATCCATTACGTGCTCTTGCTGCTCGAGAAGATATCCAACAGGATTTCATGCAGTCTGAAGAAAACAGCGAAATGGAGAATAATACAGGTTTACAATTCAAATTTGTAACCGTTTTATCTTCCTGAATTAGTCGAGGCACTGCCAATTTTTTAGGGTTAGCTGATTAAACTATTTTGTCATGATTAATCTAATGTGCTAACAGCATTAAACATATTTAGCACCATCATATTTCTTTTTGTTTTTTATCACTTTATTATTCAAGCTATGAAAAATTCTAACTGCACCCCGGCTGATGTCTCTTCCTCTGGAAAAGGGAGCAGACCCACAGTGCCATACAACAAACTTATGCTCATCCAGGTTAAAGGTATGATGGTGTATCTAATATTCATTAAATATTCTTCTTTAATGCATTCCTGCTGAATAAAAGTATTGATTAAAAAAATTGTACTGAGTCTGACCCAGAACCTCTGAATGGTAGAATACATTGTAAAATTCCATTGTTTGCATTAGGCGCGGAAGCACACTCGATTTCTCAGGTTTTCATACTTGGAAATTCCATAAGATGTTCAGAGTTTCATGCAAAAGTAATGTAGGTAATGTAGTCTGTGCATGTTTCTGTTCATCCAGGGTGGAGGCAGGTGCAGGTGCGGTTGGTGGAGCCAGTATCACGCTCTCTTAACAGTGGCGACTGCTTTCTGCTGGTCACACCTTCACACTGCTTCCTCTGGACTGGCAAACTCTCCAACACCATTGAGAGAGAAAAGGTACATCAGTTCACACAGAAACAGAGTGATTTCTATGGAAGCCTGTTTCCGCCACTGAATAAAATAGACTTTTTATCTCAAAATTCTGATTTTTTCTCACAATTGCAATTTTACATCTTGCAAATCTGACTCTTTTCTCTGAATTTTGAGATATAAACTTGCAATTGCAAATTATAAATCAGTATTGTGAGAAAAAACAGAATTGTGAATTTAAACTAAATTCTAAAGAAAATTCAAAATTTTGAGAAAAAAGTCTTTTTTTCTCACAATGGCGAGTTTATATCTTGCGATTCAAACTTTTTTTCTCAGAATTGTGAGATATAAACTAGCAATTCTGACTTTATTTCTCAGAATCGCGAGTTAAGTCAGAATTGTGAGATATAAACTTGCGGTTCTGAGAACAGTTTTTTCCCCTCAGAATTGAACTTTATTACTTGCAATTGTGAGTTTGTGATAGAATTGTGATCTCACAATTCTAAGAAAAAAAGTCTGAATTTCAAGACATAAACTCAACAATTGTGAGATACAAACTCGCATTTGTGAGAGAAAAAAAAAAACAGAATTATGAGGTTTTTTTATCTCACAATTCTGAGAAAAAATTGCAAGATGTAAACTTGCCATTGCGAGATAAAAATTGAATTGTCAGAATTGTGAGATTAAAAGTCGCAATTACCTATTTTTATTTTCTATTTAGTGGCTATTTAGTTAGACAGGCTTCCCTATGCAAGCCATTACAGTAATTTTTGCATCTTGAACAGTATATTATTTGGTGTAGAATAAGATATGAAATACTTGGGAAGTTTTGTTATTTATTGATACACTTTTATTTTATTGAAATAAAATTCATAAATAAATAAAATAATAATATGTTATTAAATATTAATTTCATATTATTTTATTATTAAGCTCAGGTGAATCTCAAATATTACATTTAATTAAGATCTTGCATTTCTAAACATTTTGTAGTATTATTGCTGTCTTTTTTGTGAATGGGCTTTAGCTTCTGGATGTTGACTAATGGTTTGTTCCAGGCGTCTGAAATGGCCTTGGAGATTGTGACCCAGAGGGATCTGGGTTGTCAGGCAACAGGTGTTGTTCACCTGGATGAAGGTGTAAATACAGACAGCCTGCAGGCAGCAGAGTTCTGGAACCTTCTCGGGGGACAGACCCAGTGTAAAGGCAAGAGACATAACAGAAAATTTCCAATCATAAACACTTTTATTTCTCAAAACTGCTCAAATGACATTTGTATGTTGGTGTATGTGTGTTTCTCTCTACAGGTCCAGACAGTGCAGATGATGATGAGCACTATGAGAGAGCCATATCAGAGTCAAACTGTATTTATAGGCTAGAGGGGGACAGACTCAGTCCTCATGAGCAGGGCTGGGCGGTCGTACCAGACCTCAGTCTTCTGAACTCCTCTCAGGTCCTGATCTCACTCCATAGTCCATACTATTAAAGAATGACATGCACTTTATATGCAGCTTGTGATTATACATGATGAAACCGCATTTAAGGTGTTTTGTGAAATGTAATGACAGTACTTTTTCCATTCCAGACTCTGCTGTTTGACTTCGGCAGCGAGCTCTATTTGTGGCACGGGAAAGATGTCGGCCCCAGCGAGAGGAAACTGGCCCTTCAGCTGGCTCAGCAGGTTTGGGACGGAGCGTATGACTACAGCAACTGCAGGATCAACCCTCTGGATCCCTCTGGTGGCAGTGCCCATATTCACAAGTAGGTTCACTGGAATAGGAGTGTTTTCATATATTCAGCTACAGTGGGGTCTAAAAGTCCACTTGTGAAAATACCTATGTTTTGCATTCTTTAAAATAAATACAGTTTTTAAATTACAAATTGTAATGTCTCCTTGGTCCTTTTTTTAATAACAGCAGCACTTGAGCTGCATAAACTCCATTTGTTTGTGTAAATTTAAAAATTATGTAAAACGTATATAATTTTTTAAAATTGAAATAATGCTATTATATATATTTTTTGTACCACTGAATGAATAAAAATGTGACCCTGGACCACAAAACCAGTCTAAAGTAGCACGGGTATGTTTGTAGCAATAGCCAAAAATATATTGTATGGGTCAAAATGATCGATTTTTCTTTTATGCCAAAAATCTTTAGAATATTAAGTAAAGATCATGTTCCATGAAGATATTTTGTAAATTTCCTACCATAAATATATCAAAACTTCATTTTTGATGCATAATTGCATTTCTAAGGACTTCATTTGGACAACTTTTAAGGTGATTTTCTCAATATTTAGATTTTTTGGCACCCTCAGATTCCAGATTTTCAAATAGTTGTATCTCAAATATTGGCCAAATATTGTCCTATCCTAACAAACCATACATCAATGGAAAAGCGTATTTAGTCAGCTTAAATCTCAATTTCGAAAAACTGACACTTAAGACACTTCAGGGTCACATGAGTTTTAAGAGGAACGCAGTCAGTGGAATATCCTGTTGCATAACCTATTACTTGTTATCACAAACAAATGTACTAATTTGTGTGTTCAGACAGGGTATTGGACGGCCAGACTGGGCGCTTTTTGGCCGTGTGTTTGACCAAAACGAGACTATACTGTTCAAAGAGAAGTTTGCTAACTCATTTGAACAGACAAATGTGAACAAAAATAACATTGCTCCATCCATACAAGAGGAGGTGAAGGTGAGAAGACTGATATACATGTTTCTCTTTTATACTTATGGATTCCATCATCCTCAACATTTTTTTATATTCTTACTCGCCTCTGGTGATTGGTTTTCATTTTTAAGTAATGTCATATTCTCTCTTTCTAGCTCAGTAATGTCTTGTGTCTTTTCTCCAGACCCCCGCACTCATGTCATCTCCCCAGCCAGTGTCGGCTGAGCAGTGGTCATGTGATGCCAGAGCTCTCTTTGGTGGAGTCTGTCTCTCAGGGGTGTCGCAGATTGTTCTGGATGGTGTGAATGTACGAAGGGGACGGGACACGGTCACTCTGAGTGATGGCCGGCAGGCGGAGTTATGCACTCTTGCAGTGAAAACGTGGCTTATTTCAGAGGGTGGGGAGTGTGAGGTTTCCCCAGAGAGCTTAGGACAGTTCAATGAGGGCAGCACATATGCTGTACGCTGGACGTACAGCCTCACAGCCTTAGGTAAGACCTATGTGTGGGTAAGACCTTTTAAACTGAATGGCTCTGCATATGTTATGGTAGCGATTCCGAACCAGGTGTAAATATAATCAAGGGGAATATTATTTATTTATTAATTTGTTTGTTAAAACTTTTAAATAGAATAATGAATTCATTTAGAAATAATTCTGAAAATAATTAATTTAGACTACTCTCATGATTTTTTAAGAATAAAAATATAATAATAGTTTAGAATAATAAGAATAATATTGCTTGAGGAAAAGGTGCAACACTCACTTCTAGAAAAATAAATATAAACTTTATTGGTTAAAATCAACAGCGAATTAAACCAAAGTAACAAAGATGAAGCATATTTGGCTATATATTATATAGTATAAAATAATATATATTATTTAAAAATAATAAAATTTTAAATTAATAAAATATGAACATATGAAAATATGATGTTTTTATTTGTTTGTTAAACCTTTAAAACATAATAAATTAATTCGCTCTGTCTCTATACTGTGTATATGTGTATATATACAGTCGTGGTCAGAATTATTGGCATCCTTGGTAAATATGATCAAAGAAGGCAGTGAAAATTAATCTGCATTGTTAATCCTTTTGATCTTTTATTTAAAAAATTCACAAAAATCTAACCTTTCATTGGATAATAAGAATTTAAAATGGGAGCAAATATCATTATGAAATAAATGTTTTTCTCTAATACACATTGGCCACAATTAACGGCACGCTTTTATTCAGTAATTTTTGAAACCTCCATTTGCCAGTTTAACAGCTCTAAATTTTCTCCTATAATTCCTGATGAGGTTAGAGAACACCTGACAAGAGATCAGAGACCA
>JAFVLL020021565.1:0-13398 GCA_021397915.2 Tor tambroides
CGGCAGAGAGAGGATGGTGACAGGCTGCCAGCACAGACAAGTCAGGACAAACAAAAGCACTGAGGCGTATAAAAATTCGCTGAATAATTCACGGCTAAAACCGCAGACACACGCACACAGACAGGCGTTGGTGATGGACAAAGGGTGTTTTTATACAATCTGACTGGCATGCCAGTTGGCAAGGATGTCAGACATGTCCTCACTTTTGATTGGCAGAGAGACAGCCAACTGGATGGGGATATTCATCAGCACAGTCATAACAATATCCGTGCTTGATTTTTTTGGTGGTGCAAAAACATGACGCTAATTGCATCAAACTTCATTAATTCATCTACCTACATTATTTAAAAGAAGTGGAACAGAAAAGATCTTACTCTTCATCTTGAAGCCTCTCCTCGTCCTCCTCGGCGTGCGATTGGTTGCGAACAGGTGCCAGACCTTCTGTCTTGGTGTTGTAGTTGTGGAAGCACACGTTCAGCTTCTCGTCAAATTCATTGACGAGGTCCTCCATGGATTTGAAGCTCATCATCTCAGAGAAGTTCTCCAGCTCTGAGAAGTCTTCGCGGCACAGCGGGGCCAGGGGAATGGTTTTGTGAGGCCGGCAGACAGGCTGCTCGGATTCAAGCTCCTCCATCTTGCAAGGCCGCAGGTCCTCAAATTCCTCATCCAGGCACACCAGAGGGGCCTCCATCCTGATGCCCTCTTGATCACACAGTCACGTGGAGGTTGCCGCTGCAACAATCCCTGATTAAAATATGATAATTGTCAATTATCCATTGGGACAATTATATGGGACCACAATGGAAATAAGACCTAGGGCTTTATTGTGTTATCCTGACTTTGTTTTTTTTTGTATGTTTTAATGTATGGTACAATTGTATGGTGTATCGTATTGTTTTTTTCAACAAAAAAATGGTCAAATCAAATCAAATCAAATCAATCTGTCATTCAACACCTCAAATCATTGTCTAAAACATAAACATGCGGATTTAAAATGAGGAGTAATTCAAACTGATTTTTCACTTCTCTGCTTAAACTGTATTTTTAAAAAAAGTTACATAACAGTGATAGAGTCGAGAACATTTTGTGAAGCTTTTTTAACTATGAACATTTAGACTATAAAATACAGTTTTTCTCAGATGACATCTCGTTAAATTAATTCCCTTCCTTTCCACTAAGCGAGCAGGGAACACGAATGACTGCATTTCGCTCAAGCAGAGTGAAAGTAATTGTGTTTAATTTGCGTGGCAGTTGATTCAGCAGAACCTCTGGGATTTTTCCCAATGAATTCTGGGACTGTGAGTCAACCAAAGTCAACTATAGCTACTGCTAATTCCAATTCACTTTCTCAGACATATGAAAAACTAATAAATGTGGAAATGAGCTTTTTCTGCAATCATTACTGCCTTATAATCCACTCTATATCAATATATTAACATTTATTTTTAGCAAATTAAATGGTACATTATGAGCGTTTCTAGGCAAAAATGCATCTTGTTATATTCTGATTCACCAAAAACAAATGTGTTACATTCTATTCAGGACAAGATGACTTCCATAAAGATTCACTCGTCACTGAAATGAACAAGTTCAGTTTGAAGTTATTATAACATCCACTCTTTAGTTCCTCCATTTTCGACTTGTGATCTGACAGTTCCCATGAATGAGCTTGAAAGGCTTTATCAGGCTTAACGTCAGGCTAAAAGACTGCAGGATAAAAATCCATTTAAAACAGGCTTGCATAAGCTTTTACCCCAACATTACATTAGTCAGCAACGTTCCATTCCACTACTCTATTACCCTAGTGTGTATGTGTCTGTCTGTAGTGTACTATGTCAGAATTAAGGGAATGACCTTTTTTCACTTCCTGTTTTTTGGCTACCGATTGATTTGTTTGTCCGCCACCTATAATTCGGTGCCTATGGCCAAAACCCATTCAAAGAAAAACCCCATAATTCTGTGCCTACGGCCAAACAAATAAAAAAAACCTTAACATCCAAATCAAAGTACTTCAATGTTACAGTGATAAACTGTTGCCCCTTATTCACACTTCCTGAGGAAGGAGGTGGAATTGAGCAGGAGTGTAAATAGCATATTGATCTTAAATCAATCGATGGAACAAACTGTGGCAACGGAATAAAACACTTTTGCTGTGGGACCTCCGCTGAGAGTGACGTCAACCAAATGTGCATTACATTCATATTTATTACTGTGCTAAAAAATGCAAGAAATATTTCTAAAACGCACTGCTAAATTTGAATCACAGAATGAATTTGTGACTCCCAGTTAACAGTGCTTGCGGCAGGTGTGACCTATGGTGTGAAACATGAATATGAACACAACCATGTCACAAGATAAGATGAATTGATGAGCCATGATGGGAAGAAATATGGCGGATCACATCATAAAGCATGGCAGAGATAAAATACAACATCACCGTATCAGTTCTGATGAAGAATTTTTTAACTGTTTGTTTAGATCACACCACATGGGTTTGAAAATATTATTTTTGATTATCCAAATGGAAGAAGAATATTCAGATTGTGCAATACGAAAATAACAACTATAGTTTTTTTCTAGAAATACGTGCAGAGTGAAAATAAAAAAAGGATGCAGAACGGATGGAGATCAAGGTTACCCCATTTCCCAGTGGGAATTATGGGAAAACAATGGCAGGATGGAGACGGAGCGATGGAGGAGAGAGAGGGAGGAACAAATTACCTGCAGAAGAATCTCTCCGTGTGTATCTGGGTAGAAACAGCCCCTCCTATTCCAATATAGTCAGAGAGAAACCACCATCAGAAAATCTTGGTCAGGATGATACGACAGCACACACAGTCATTCCCATCACACACAGAAGCGCCGTATCTTGATGGCCGCTGTTGTAGTCCACGGCGTCTTGTCTAAGCCAGTCAAGGCTCAGACTGTTGTTTTCTGAGCATTAAGCAGCAGTCGTCCTCTCCTGTTCCACGGAGCCTGCGCATTGCTTCAGCAACTGACGGAATCATCCTCCTCGCCTCCCCTCCCCCTTCAGCTCCTCTCCTCATGCACCTCACTCTCTCCGCCCCTACCCCTCCCGCTCCCTTTCTCTCAGTCTGCCATAAGCCAAATCCCTCCATATTCATGAGGAAGGGAAAAAAATGGCGAGAGGTAATGGAGAGAAGCTGTATTGGGGCTTTATTCACACCTTGAACTCGCTTGTCATCGGCCACATCAGGGGTCTCTTGGCAGGATCCCCTTCTTATTACCCCTCAAAGCACGCTCAAGGGATTTTCAATGAGGAAGCCATGCTAACAACATGTACACTGGCTGCTTACTGTCACTCATTACTGTTTAAATGAAAGCTATGAATGTGGCAAGATTACAGTATTTTAAAGGGATAGTTGACCCAAAACTGAAAATTCTGTCATTAATTTCACCCTCATGTCATTCCAAACCTGTAAGACATTTGTTCAACTTTGGAACACAAATTAAGATGCTTTTGATGAAGACCGAGAGCTTTCTGACCCTTCCATAGATAGCAATGAAACTACCACATTCAAGGCCCAGAAAGGTAGTAAGGACATCGTCAAAATAGTCCATGTGACATCAGTGGTTCAACCTTAATTTTATGAAGCTACGAGAGAACTTTTCGTGCTCAAAGAAAACAAAAATAATGACTGTTTTCAACAATTTCTTCTCTTCCATGTCAGTCTTTGATGCACGTTCATGACAGTACCACAACGCATATGTGTGCATTCCTCTGCTTGTAAACAAGCCGCAGCGCATCCCGGTTCTACGTCAGAACTCCGGCTCCTGCATCAGCAGCACCACTTGCGTACATCGTGGTACTTTAATGAACACACAAAGACTCGGAAGAGAAGAAATTGTTGAATAAAGTCATTATTATTGTTTTCTCTGCGCACAAAAAAGTATTCTCGTAGCTTCATAAAATTACGGTTGAACCACTTATGTCACGTGGACTACAGTATTTTAACAATGTTCTTACTACCTTTCTGGACCTTGACCATGGTAGTACCCTTGCTGTCTATGGAGGGTCAGAGAGCTCTCAGATTTCATCAAAGACATCTTAATTTGTGTTCCGAAGATGAACAAAAGTCTTATGGGTTTGGAATGACATTACGTTGAGTAATTAAAGACATTTTCATTAAAGACAATTTTCATTTTTTGTTGAACTATCCCTTTAATGATGTTGCAGGGTCATATAGAGTAGTAGTACTGTAAGTCACCACTAGTGAAAATGCTTCTATATTGTAGTTTTATAATTTATTAAAACAATTACTAATTATATTATTAGTGTAACACTTTAAGTGAAAAGTTCAAATGAACACATCAAATGTCACAAATTTGGTTATCTGATTAGTTACCTATAGAATGTTCAGAACAGTCAACAATTAAGTCAGTTTTTGTTTTTGTGCTTTTAATTGTGCATTTAATTGCTCATTTTTCCTCATTTTAAATTTAGATTACCTCTGCCATCATCTACCACTCATTTAAGGTTAATCTTTAAAAACACTAATAATTTAATAACACTAACCTAATCCTAAGTAAATATTAACCTTAGTAAATGTTAATTTCAACATTTACTAATCAAAAATTGTATCTGTTAACAGTTATTAATACACTTTGAACAAACATGAACAGTGTGCAATCATATTTTTATTTAATTGGGAACATTAACAAAGATCAATAAATGCAATAAAAATGTTGTTCATTGTTAATGTAAGCTAACGCATTAACAAATGAGATCATATTGTAAAGTGTTACTAAAAATTCATTTTAATTTGTATCGCTTGATTTAAAAGTCCTAAAGTCAGTAAATTTTATATGTATAACACATTTAAACGCAGCAAAGCTGAAGAGAGAAAACCATGTCCAATATAAGAAAAACACAATTCTTTCTCTCTCTCTAAAACTTTCCATTTCCAGTCCTGTATTAGATATTTGATCACAGATTAAATAACAGATATCAGCGTAGTCTCAGACTTTTGGACCCCTACAGGCAAAATACATTGTTTCCAATTAGATTTGTCTGACTCTACAGGCCATTCAGCGAGTCAGAAAGACCGAAAAATGCAGCACAGACAAAGACCATGGCTTATAGGAACTGATGGGGCATAAAGAGCCCCTTTAGTTTAGTCGTATATTGCCCAGTTGCCCTTTACGCCACACACCTCCCATGTGTAATGCCACTCTCCCTGCTGCCCTTAATCCTTCACGGCTTTTAATCTGCGTCTCAGCCTGTGAAAAGACCCATACAGTTAGAGACGCTCTCCTGCATGCATGTGTCTGCATGCATACAAGCTGCTCAAAATTGGCTTGCCATATTCCTGGGATTAGCATCTGATTTTATGGATTACAGACAATGCTTTCACAGTTTTGAGCAGATGACTTTGGGAAACAACAAAAGCATGGCACACGCTGCTTTAGACATCACAGGATGTCTAGTCCTAATATAGTAAAGCTTCCTGTCCATATGGCCAGATTTACTCAGAAATAAATTTCTGTGTTAGAAGCATGCGGCGTGACTGAAATACAAATGCAGGTGTATTACTACTGGGTGCTTGAAAATGAACTCTTAATATTTCTAGCAATATATTTGATAGTTGTTTGCTGTATGCATGTGGCACGTCTTTGTCTAACAGACTTTAAACCATGTCCATTAATGGTTAATAAGGAGGAGGAGAGAGCAGAAAGTAACAGTATGGGTCTTTATGAAGGGGGAGGAATATTCTGCAAAGCTCAAAGACAAATATGACATCATCTCCTATGGGAGTGTCAATCATTGTCTAATGTATTCAACAACTACAAAACTGTTAGATCATAAATCAGCCTATTTTTATCATCAAAGCTGCAGTGTTTCAATGCATAGACTCTTTCAAAGCATCTTTCAAAACCCTTTCCACTTGCCAAAATAAAAAAGTGGTCTTTCTTAAAAAAATAAAAATAAAACCATAATACTTTACTTAAAAATTTAAACCACATCATCTCATACTGCATGCTTTCCATGCATACAACTTGCTTTCCATCCTTATTACATTAGATGCAATAAAATTAGATGAGATAATACAAAAAAATGAGGAATACAAACAATGACCTGATTTCCTGTGCAAGACTCCCCCTTCTCACACAGATGCAAGGCTCCTCCACAATACAGTCAAAAGACTCGGAATGACGGAGGCCCCATCGCCATGGTAACCGGGTTTGTGCAGCTGAGCATTGCGCTTGGAGCAGTTGCTGTGGTTATTGGTGAAGGACTGGAACTGGCCCATTAGATCCACGCCTCCAAACACTGAAGGCCTAATAGGTTTGTACGATGTGGCCACTGGATTTATCGAGCTAAGATGTTGTTTCAGCTGATATTTAATATTTATGATGTGATAGCAAATTACTGTATGAAACTCCAGTTCTTTTTGTAGGGCAAGATGGTAGATTGCCCCTACCACTGACACCTTTGACAAAAAACTAAAAAAAAATAAAACAGTAAACTAAACTCAATTGAATTGCCACTGAAATGTTTAATAACAAAAAAATTCAACCACTAATTTTAATTACTACTATAGTAGTAATAATAACAATTTTTATTAAGATTTTATTTTTGGCATTTTTGCCTTTTTTTATTGTGAAAGGACAGTTTAGAGTTGACAGGAAACGAATTGGGGGCGGGTAGCGCTGTAAATTGGGGCACTGCCCACAAGGCTTTCGGCACCGACATAATGCATTTTAGTAATTAAATTTTTTTAGCAATAGTTATAACAAATAGTAATCATTATTATTTCATTACCTTTATATTATTTCAACTAGCACCTTTTTTTTAGAAATAAGATTTTGAGCCTTTACCATCTTTGGGTATCAATAGCTCCTTTGAATCACATTCAATTACTATTACCTACCCTCTTAAAATCCATTTTTTAGTTGTTTATCGATCCCCAGGACCACTAGGTAACTTCTTGGAAGAATTAGATGTGTTGCTCTCAAACTTTCCTGAGGCTGGTACTCCCCTAGTTATGCTTGGAGACTTCAACATCCACCTAGATCAGTGGTTCCCAACCACGTTCCTGGAGGCCCCCCAACACTGCACATTTTGCATCTCTCCTTTGTCTGACACACCCATTTCAGGGCTGCATCCGAAAACTTAGGCAGCTGCCTTGCTGCCTCGCTGCCTCACGAGGCAATGACTTTGCAGGCAGCGTTTTTGCACGAAGGCACCTCACGAAATTGATTTCAGACAGGCTTCTGAGGCAGCGTAACGGTTTAATGATCTACAACAAAATAGAACGAGTTTTGGTGATAACTAAACAAATATTTAATTACTTTAATACTAATTTCTCGCTAGAAATAACATCAAAAGTGCAAAAAGTTCATCAGAAATATACATTTACACACAAACTAACCACCAAACGCAACTTTCAGGCGCCATCTTTATTTTTTAGCACAACCGTCACGGAATGGAACGCATAGGATTGTGGGATATCAAAGGCAGCGAAGGATACATCTATGCTGCCTCCAAAAATCGATCAGATGAAGGCATCTCACGAGACAGGAAGTGAAGCTAACTTTGGATTCGGACATGCCTTGATGCCTTCCTGCCTTGGAATGCTGCCTCCGAAGGCAGCATTTTTCAGTTTTCGGATGCAGCCCAGGTCTTGCGGTCTCCACTAATGAGCTGATGAGTTGAATCAGGTGTGTCTGATTAAGGAGACATGGAAAACATGCAGTGTTGGGGGGCCTCAAGGATCGTGGTTGGGAACCACTGACCTAGATAAACCTCAGGCTGCAGACTTCCACACTCTGCTTTCCTCTTTTGATCTCAAGCGAGTGTCAACTATGGCTACTCACAAATCAGGCAACCAACTGGAACCTTATTTACACATGACACTGCTCCACTGATCATGTGCTGGTTACTCCACTACACACCTCAGATCACTTCCTGCTCACTCTTAACCTCAACATGATTCCTGACACAACACATACCCCTCCACATTTTCGACGTAACCTACGCTCACGCTCACCCTCCCAGCTATCTGCTATGGTTTCATCTTCGCTTCCTCCCCCTAAACAGTTATCATCTCTTGATGCTAACGGTGCTACTGATACTTTCTGCTCCACTCTGGCATCTTCTTTAGAATTATGTGCATCTCAGGAACTGCAATCCAGTGGTTTGAGTCTTACCTCTCAGATAGGTCCTTCAAGGTATCCTGGAGAGGTGAGGCGTCCAAGTCGCAACATCTAGGTACTGGGGTGCCTCAGGGCTCAGTTCTTGGCCTACAAAACCACCACTGGCTCTGCACCCCTTTACCTAAATGCACTACTTCAGAGTTATGTGCCATCTAGAAGCTTGCGTTCTGCAAGTGAACGACACATTATTGTGCCATCCCAAAGAGGCACAAAATCACTTTCACTGATTTTTTCATTAACTCTTCCAACCTGGTGGAATGACCTGCCCAACTCAATCCGAGCAGCTAAATCCTTAGCCATCTTCAAAAAAACAGCTAAAAACACATCTCTCCCATCTTTATTTGACCCTCTAACTCTAGCACTCTCTATTCTAAATTCTATTTTATCTATTTGTCTTATATTTTATTTAAAAAAACTATCACTAGCTTGTTTTCTTTAAAAAACAACTAAAACTAGCTTTCTTTTTTTCTATTCTATCTGCTTGTTTAAAAAAACACTAACACTAGCTTTCTATTTTATTTACTTTTCTTTATATATAAAAAAGACAACCTTGCTACGTGTACTGCGTTAAGCTAACCGAGACTTGTCATACTGTAGCACTTAAATATTTTTGCTTTTTTGTTGGTTTTGATTGGTTCTGTTGTCCTCATTTGTAAGTTGCTTTGGATAAAAGTGTCTGCTAAATGACTTAATGTAAGATTACATTTTCCAAAATGAAAAGTGAATTTATTGCTAATAGCCTCCCTGAAGAAAACTTCTGTTGTACCGTTACTCTGTGTATTGTGACAGATTCAGTTCAGGATTTAAACACAAGGGACTGTTATTTCTCCTCAGTCCTCATTAGTGTCTATGTGCTTGAATTCTACAGATGTAGTGAAAGAGGACTTCAGCTATAATCAATACTCATCCAGGTTTCTCTTCTCAGCTTCAGAATCCACTTGGAAAATACAGCTGTCAGCACCACGGCCAACTGATCAATAACAGCATCTCCTCAAAGCCAGAGGAGTCCGCATACTATTGAAAACTCATCAGCTAATGTATCTGCCTTGATTCTTGTCCATCTGGAACATTTTACAGTAAGCGAGTAATAAAACAGCTTAGACCTAAATGCCTCTACTGTTTGTAGTTGGTAAGATATTTGCATTTTTCGTAAAGATATGTAAGCAAAAATACAGTAGTAATACTGTGATTTTTTAACAATTTAAAATAACTGTTTTCTATTTTGATGTTTTAATTTCTTCCTGTGATGGCAAAGCTGTATTCTGAGCAGCCATTACTCCAATCATTCTACTATGCTAATTTGGTGCTCAAGAAACAATTGTGCCGTCTAATATTTTGAGGAAACTGATACATTCATTAATGCACAGTGTAGCCAATACTAATCCTACTATCAAATTGGCCATGAAGTGCATTGCTAATTGGACAAATGAGGTGTGGGTCTGCCCTCTAGGGGTTATCAAGAGCTACTGCTAGTTGATTTAGAAAGTTAACCTCAAAAGGTTTCATTTTACCACACAAATCAAATTGTTTTGGAGAAACATGAGATATTTAAATACAACTAGATAGACTTCGAGGATTTTTATCTAATGAGAAGGATTCAAAATGGCAACACTATGTTTAAGACCATAAAACAGCTACCTTTACGCATCTTATTTTTCTAAACTGAGTTCATTGCTGGTGAAATGAGGACACGTGACACAAAGTTTCTATGAGGGAAAAGATGAGCATTTTTTTCTCCTTTTTTAATCTGAGGAATCAGAGTAAAAACAAATGTCATATACAGCACAAGTACTGAAAGAGCAGTTAGATTGTATGTGTGTTCTGCACTCATATTTTACATTAGCACAGTTCTAGAATCTTCTAGAATCCATTTTGTAAACTCTGCTAGTACCTTAAAGCGATTTCTAAATAATTTCAAAATCATATACTTACAATTCTGTAAATATATACTGTACATACATATTAATATAGAAATATGGTTATCTAATGCCGTTATAAGCAGCACTTTTTTGCACAATGATAAATGTAAAGAAAGTTAGGAAACAACTAATTCTTTGTTCCTTCTTTGTTTTGAAAGGATACACAGTGCTAATTTGTAAAGTCATATAGGTGAAGTCAGTAAACACAGTGTGGCACATAGAGCCATGAGTATTCTGCAAAGAGATGCTTTAGATCTGTGAAACAGACAGCAGAGAGATCACTTACACAGAAATGTGAGCTTTAGCCCTCTGTGTCAGGCCTTGCCATCTTTTACTAGTTTGACACCAACAGAAACAAAAAGGCAATTTTATCAAACAATATACAGAGCCTAGTGTGCGATCAGCATGTCACGATATTTCTTCAAACGCATCACAGATCTAGATCTTAGTTAGCGTTCACTGCCGGATACAGGCATTATTTTTTACTTAAGTGAACTAAAGTGCTAACAAAAGACCGATATTGTGAAATTGCAGTCTCACAGAAGGCAGCTCATCTTGAGATGATTCATATAGTTTTTCGGACAGATAAACACCCCCACGGTCCAAACACGACAAGAAATAATCACGACAATGAGAGCCACTAACAAGGCACCCGTAATGAGCCTGCAATCTGAAAATGGGTGTGCAATCACTTCCAGGATATGCATCCCTTAAACTGTGTTAATATGTCTGCCTTTCATCCTGATCACACACTTGCATTTGATAAGCTGTACTGTTATGGTCTTCTAAGGTTTTAAGAACATATTGGTTAGTAACTGGTTAGAACTGTGACGTAATAATAAAGCTGATGTCCAGTGTTGGTAAAAATGAGAACTAAAATAAGACATTAATGCCACCCGAATTCAAGAAATGAATTAAAGAACATTAAACATTAGAACAGCTAAATGACTTAGTAACACTTTAAAATAAGGTCTTTCTGTAGCTACCCTGAACTAACAATAAACAATCCTTTACATTTATTAATCTTGATTAAAGTTAACTTTTTTAGGTAAAAATAGTACATTTTTACATTAGTTAATGTTGTATTAGCCAACACGAACTAACAAATAAGCAGTTGGATCACAATTCATTGATAAATGAACATTAAGATTCATTTTTAATTCTTGACCAAAAACTGTTTCTTAACTAATGTTAGCATTTTGAACCTTATAGTAAAGTGTTACCCAACAAATGTCAAACATTTTGGTTTCCCATTGCAAAACCTCAACAGCGATAATACTGAATTCAAATTCGATTTTTATACACTTAAAAGCATGGCAAGGAGCTTGTTAAAGTATTATTATCTCAATACAATCTGACAGACAAAATAAAAATGAAACTCAGGTGCATTTTAGTTTAGCTACGTACCTGTAGGGAAATTAATTTGGTTTGTTTGTTGAATCTAAGCAAAAATGTTTAAGTCATTTTGGGTTGATATGGAGTTACGGGTCCCTCCGAAGACACTGAAATCACATTGGCAAAAACCCTGAAGTGCTTAGAATTTATCTTCTGGAATGGCAACAAAAGTAAAAAAGGCATGTATCGGTAAGCATACTGATGTATATATATATATATATATATATATAAAAAACTAAAAATATGAATTAAACACCATTTATTAAAAAAAAAAAAACAGAATCTGAACACTGTATGAAATGTACGTTATGAAAGAAAAAAATCTACAATAACAAAACATTCCAATACAGAATTTAAAAAAGGCCGTAAATGGAATATAGTGAGTGGAATGTATCTAGATGAACTGCTGAAATGTTTCAAATAAATATACAGTCAATTAATTCCAGGGTGGCGGACAAAAAGTAAACAATCTCAGAGGAACCGCCAAGAAGAAATCGTAAATATCGAATTGTGGTTTTTGGAATCAGTGTTTTTCCTTTTCACATATTAATCCCTTTTGAAAAGCTACTTAAGAACTTGTTGATCATAAACTGGTATGTTCAAGAATGTGAAATATCATGTTTATGTTGCCATCTATTTTGGGAGCACACAGCTTCTTTAAATCCATACACTCTCTGACACATACGCACATGAGATGATGAGAAGACAAGGCTGTGTTTAGTTGTCGTCGTCTTCTTCTTTAGCTTGAGAGAGTGCTTTCTCTGCGCTCGCCGAGCCCTCGAAGCGCTGGGAGGCGACGGCAGCTTGATGGGACATGCTCTTCCTCACAATATCTCCCTTCCTCCATAGTGTAATCTCCTAAAAATTCACAAAATAGATCATGTCCTGGGTATTTGATAGTTAAAATATCACTACTGCTATGGAAACAAGAATGAGTCCTTAAAATCAAAGTGGTCAAAAATGGAAGTGATTATTTTTGAAGGACCATCATAAAAATGAAAGTGCCTTTGATTACATCAACTAGTTGTTTGCTGTTTTTTTCTTATTAATTTGTTAATTTAGTAAGAAGGTAAACACCAACCTGTTGTTTGAAGTAACGTCTCTCTTCTTCATCGATGAGTACGAGATTCAGGTAATAACGAACAGAGAATTTCTTATTAATGTCCCTCATGGTGGGCGTCATCTCATACCCAGCCAGAAAAAGACGGATAGGGATGGATTCACCTAAAGCCAGTAAAAATGAAGTTAAAATTCAGTACACTTCATTTCGACACAGAAAATATGAGTCAGCTGTAAATATGTCTTAAGACTTGTTTCATACCTCGTACAGGTGCTCCATCCATAATCTCGTATTTTGCAATGGTGTCATTTTCGTGGTACACATTTGGCCCCGTTCCTGTTGTCTCCCGTTTAATAATATCAATCTCCATGTGTTTGATCTTAATTCGCACCAACAGGAAATAGATCTTCCCTACAATCACATCTTTCAGGTGATACCTGCCATTTTTGGTAACAAGGAAAATTGCAAACAGGATATCAGTGGATGAGAAATTTACATTTTATGAACTGTTTCCTGTGGCTGATTTTGACTTACTTGGACTTGTTGTACTCAAACTCAATGTGTAGACAGTCCTCAATTCCCACCTCCATCTTTATGGAGGAGTTGAGTTCTGGATATGTGCTGAGTGTGTGCACTACAATGTCCATCTCTTTGCAGATGTCATTCAATCTCCTGCTGATGGTCGCCCGCAGGAAATAGCTTAAGGGAAAATGAGAGTTTCTAATAAAACCAACATCTAAGACAGTTAACCGAGTACTAAGTGTACAAAATATTGCGGGAGCTCATATTAACAATTTGTCCTGAGCTACACAATGGGAACATACCGCAGTTTTACATTCTGGCCTG
>JAFVLL020021566.1:0-40000 GCA_021397915.2 Tor tambroides
GAGTGTTTCTTCAGTCATATCATTTGTAATAAGGAACCAACAGCTGCTTCAGTGAATATCTTTTTTTCTCCCTTACTGTCAGCATAGTAACCACTAGCGAGGTATCTGGCATTACAATATTATATCGATTTTATTATATCCAGGTCACGACACTATGATTTTGTTATTCTTTTCCCTCTCCCCTTGTAACCACAGAAGAAACGGGTCTTTAAAGGGGTCATATTATACTGTTTTCCATTTACTTTTTCTCCCTGAGGTCCACTTACATTGTTAGTAACTTTTTTTTGCACCAAAACAGTCATTATTTAGATTTCATGACCACTTTCCATCTCTCACGAATTAAACTGGCCATTTCTTGTAAACATTTCTTGTTTAAGATTGATAGTTTTTCACGTAAAATGTGAAACATTATGACAGGTTCACAAAACAGTCCAAGCTCAATTTGCCACTCCAAACAAAATATCAGGGACATTGTTATACATCTTTTCTAATATTGTCTAATCCATCAAAAGAAAATGCTTCTATTCTGAACACTTTATAGGCTTATTGATGTGTAAATGTGGGTGGTCATATATTATTAAAATTAAATGATCTTTTTTCATTTTGGAAGAAGTTGTGAGTTCTGAAAGTCACAGTACTGTACGTTTTCACAAAACAGCTCTAATATCTCAAAAATATTAATTGTTCAACATTTGACCCCCTTTAATGATGCAGCTCATCTATTTATAAATCAGTCAGATAGCAGCACATTGTTTACAGCACTTATTCACTGTAAGCTAACTGAGAAAAGAGTTTTTCTCCCTTCAAGGGAAAGTTCAGCCAAAAATAAAAACTTGCACATCATTTACTCACACAACATTTCCAAACATGTATCACTTTCTTTCTGCTGTACAACAAAAAAGAATATTAAAAAGTCTCAGTGTTGTTGTTGTTTTGTCCATGCAATGAAAAACAATCTATCCCATTAAGGATTTCCTTTTAAAGTAAACCATAATGCTATGATATTACTATCAATCTCTCTCACTTTCTCCCTCTATGTGGAAAATGACAGCTTTAAAATAGTATTTTGGAAATGTGTTCAGCTGCTCTTTTGTAAAAGCTGAACTCTTAAAAACATGAACATGAACTGTGCATCATAAATATTCTGTTATAACAAATCTGCTGTGCAGCTTTAGGAGGGAATCATTTGACATAGTCCCTAAAGGCAGGAGCAAATAAAATACATCATTGTGTCAATTTGGACGGGATTATTGGATATTTTTCACTCTATTCCTCCTTTTTTCTCTATTCTGACAGAACTCTAATTTGTCTTTCTCTGTGTTTAAGGTAATGCTCTGCTCGTACACCACAGTGAAAGAACTTTCTCTACTCTCATGGTACAGCGCGATCATCTGCACAGTCCAAACTAAACATCCAGCTAACAACTAAAGAGGTATGAACTTTGTCTTGCGGCTGTCTTGGTGACAAGGATTAAGTATTGGGGTCATGTGTAAAGAGCATTTACATTCCACTGAATAAAACAGACCAAAGTCCAAGTATGTTTTTTTCCCATAGCACATATACACTACCATTCTACAGTTTAGGGGTGGTAAGATTTAATGTTTCTCACATAATTCTCACCGAGACTGCATTTATTTGATGAAAATAATAAGCTGATTTAGTGCTGATATTATACATTATGATAAGCTGATTTGGTGCTCAAGAAACATTTCTTATTATTAATGCTGAAAACAGTTGTGCTGCTTAATATTTTTGTAGAAATGGTGATATCTTTTTTAAGGATTCTTTGATGAATCAATGGTTGAATATAAATATTATGTTACTGAATTAAAATATGAACATAAATAATATTTCTGAATGAAAATATTAATTTAAAATAAAATCTCACTGACCCGAAACTGTCGTATAGATATTTGATAATTCCCCAAATTTCTACACATTGTCACTTTTTATAGTGCACTATAATCCATGTTTCTCAGTTCATAGGGTAATGACAATATAACTTAAGGCCTTAAATACTAAAAATAAACAATGGTTTGAAATTAGAGATCTAGAAAGTTAGATATGGAACATCTTGTGCAGATGCGAGGTCTATCCAGCCGCAGATCTGGTCCTCTGGGATGTGTCATTTTCCTGCCCGTTTGACCGTTTAAAAAAAATGGTATCTGATTGATGCCTGCACTGGGATGAGAGATTGATAAAAAAAGAAACATGAAGGGATTTCAACATGTAAGATGTGCTAGTGTTTTTATAAAATAAGAAACTGAATCCCTTAAGTAAATTTCCAGCTAGTTTTGATCAGTCTCCCAGTATTACTGGCATTTCATAGTTTGATGTTTCATATAAATGCATCAAATATAACTAACAGCATTTCTGGCTGTCTCCAATATAACACTGTAGTAAACATAATTTCAAATGAAATGGCATGATCCTAAAAGGATGAGATGACTCAACGTTGGAACTGACCTTAGATTAATATCATTTCATCTTAATTTGGTTGTTTCCATTATGATCATGAGAACAAAATCATTCGAGATTAGTTTACCAAAGATGGAACTCACAAACTGGACAGAAATGCCATACAGGAAAGTAATACTAGCTGTGCTCAATCTAATTCCCATTATTAAAACAGAATTAGGAATGTGAAGCAGAAGGCCCAGACTGCTCTCTTCATTTATCTGTAGTCTGGCAGCATATGTTATAAATGCTGCAGAGAGGAAATGTCAAATAAACAGCCCTCCACACCTTATCAACAGGAAGTGTAGAAAATGTTCTGTCACACACCATGCCTTTGAATCGCTTCTTTCAGAGAAACACACATATACACAAACAGCAGAAATATCTTCTCTGTGAAGAAGGTACAGATGAATGATTTTTCCACTCTGCCGATATGAGCTGTGATCTATCCAGACTGATGATGCAACCTTTATAACTGTCATGCAATTCTCCTGTCATCACCATCAAGTGCCATCTTTATGCCGGCTGTGCAGAAGTCAGTGAATGAATGAATGAGTGATCAATCAATCAATGCCAACATTAAATGTATTTTAAAATTATGAATGAGTTCATCCAAGGTTCACACTAGAGTTATGGAAGAGGGCAGATATGCTTGGCTTGCTTTCCGTAATGAAACTAGACAGAAGCTCCAAGTTCCCCACTGGAAATAACTGTGGATAAAGAAGAGGGACTTATTGCATGGGAAGAATGAATTTCAATAAGTAAAATGGGGTATGCGCCTATTTATATATTCTTGAAGTTATGAGCGGCATGATAATGAATAGCCAACTTTATGAATCATTAATAGTAAATCATCAAAAAAAGCACACATGAAACTATGTATACTGTATGCACATACCGTATATATCACGAAAGCACCAAGGCAGCGATGGAATGTACATTAGAAACAAAACACAGTGAAACTGAATTTAATTCCAGACCACTGACTTTCAGGTCTACAGACATTAGTTTGCGCTACAAGGCAAAGAGCTCCTCCCAGAGAGGATGTGACCCTCTGCAAACAGGATTCAAGATGGAAAATCAAACAAAGATTAGCATGCAAATGCATGAAGCTGAAGATGACAGCTGGGAATATTCATATCATTGTCTGATATTTCTTATTGTCATGGTTTTTCTACAGTATGTCTCAGAATTTCTAAAGAATTAAAATTGAGGTGTAAAGTTAGACATTGGAAGACGATTGATGGAAATATTGTGTAAGATTGGATGCAATATCCATAATAAGTAAACTAGACTTGTCAGAAGTCTTATAAAGTAAGATTTACGTTCATTAATAAGACTTTATGAAGTCAATAAAATGAAATAGACACAAAGTGATAACAGACACTACATTAAAAAACTCACAGAAGGGCAATAACACCAATCTGTTAACTGTATATTTAAAATTGAGTTATATAAGATAGCCTAGTCATCATACACTACTGTTATTTGTGAAATTTGGACAGCAGTCTGCTCTAGTCATGATTATAGCTGCACTCTTTACCGCAAAAGAGAATATGTTCGTATGAGTCAGCTATAGTACAGTATGTTAGGAAACCTGGTGTTGTTGTTTTTTTCAGTCATGAGCCTGCATTGCTCTTAGTTCAAGAATTTTAACATTCACTACAATCTGACAAGGCTCAAAGGATTACCCCATCAACTGACAACAGATGCATTTACAAGCCACTAAACCCACAGCTAACACTGTTAACACAATTTACTTCAGCTTTGAATTCAATAAGCTGGTTTGAAAGATAAAGTTTCTCCTGAGATGCCAATCACAGCTCACAACCATTCACCATCTAGGGTACTAATCTAATCAACTTCAAGTACACAACAAAGGTATTTCAGGATGTGTTATGTCCCCCATTCTGTACTATGAATCATGTAATTGTTGTCCTTTTTCCTATCTGTTTTACAGTGTACTCTCAGTGTGCTGCTCTCAGCGTTCAGCTTTTGGCATCAGTGGCAGGTGCTCAGTGCGGCATGGAGGTATTCGAGGGAAATAGGCCTAATTATGTGTTTTGTAGGCTCAGCCGTATGTAGAGAGATATAGCTGTTAGGTAAGTGAAATTCATAATCGATATGAAAAGACATCCAAGGCATAGCCGGGTTTCCATCCAGATATTTTTATGTGAAGTTTGGGTTATTGCATAAAAAGTGCAGGATGGATTTAAAAGAAACATTTTTTTAAAAAAAAGAAAAAAGTCTTGTTTAATTTTTTTTTTTCCCCAGGTACAAATATGCAAGCATAAATTACAATGAAAATACATGAATTCCTAGATGAACATCAGCCTCAATGTGTCAGTCATGTGGCTGAATAATTCACTCACAGAAGTAAATGTCATCAGGTCAAATATCATGCACTCACAGGAAAAAATATGGTACAAAAACAATATACCTTTGTACTTAGAAGGTCCATATTGTTAACTTTAATGTACATATTAGTACCTAAAAGGTACAAAAGTGCACGTTTGGAAAGGTACCACTCATATTTACTTTTGTACTTTTTTTTCAGAGAGAGTGTAACATCTCAAATGTTGCTCTGGTCATTCTACAAGGCAGGAGCCAAAGCCTGTCATCAAAATGATTGGCATGCTGTCACTAAAGATAACCCATCTGCTGCTTGATAGTTACAAAGATAACAAGGTTTGTCAGAGCATTTTGTCTGTGCTCTCTAAAGCACAAATGATTTACTATGTTTAAAAAAAGAGAAACAGTAGCTACAACTCCTATTTCTATTTTGCATGAATTTTATCCCCAGTTGAATAATTTTGTGATATTCAGGTTTTTTTCTGCATAAATTAAATTCGCAACTTAGATGCATATACTAAATTGGACTAAGTTCAGTCAATCAGTTAATCTTATATTTTGGAAAAAAGATATGATGAAACTATACTAAATGGTTTGTATGAATAAACTATTCTAAATGATCACAATAAAAAAAAGAGTTAATGAGTTGCTGTAACATCATCATTGCGCAAACATGAATGCAAATAGAGCTTTCTAAAAATGAAATTTCATACAGAGAGCTGCCACGGCTCATGAATGGCATTCGGCACTGAGGGGGAAGTGAAGCGTTTCTCACAAAATGTGCTGTGCTACCGACTGTTTTTATTTCCTAGGAAGAGAAGGAAGGGAGAAAAAGAGAGAGACACAAGATTTTTGGTTCTTTTACACTTCAGATGAGTTCAGATGCACACATACACACACACACAGCTCAGCGATAAGGGGGCAATCAATCTTCATCATCACAGTTGTTCATTGAAATAGCCATCAAACAGTGCGTCATCTTCATGCCTCATTTGGTCACTCCATCCAAACACCCTCACCCCACAGCATCACGTCACCCTCTCCTCTCTTGCATACCCAGCTGGTTTCTCGTCATGTTTGTTGCTGCTTGTGATACTGAGGCAGTGGGTGGGCTTCCCTCCCTCTTTTTCTTTAAGCAGCACCCATTACCAATGCAGCACCAGTGACTCAGCCTGCTTTCTTCCATCTTACACCTCACACACACTCACAAACAAACCAACTCATACACAAACAACTCACTCGACACATGCAAAGCACATGCCCACAGTCACCCTCTCTCCCACACACACAAATACATGCAAACGCAATTAAAACCCACACACAGCCACTGACCTCTCAATCCCTTCAGATCCCTCAAACGTATAAATAAGGGCAGCAGATATGTCCAAACAATTAGCGCTGTTGACTACTTACATACCTACAGTCATAATAATGTTTCAGCTCACACAAACGCAACACTTAGTCAAACCTACTGATGGGATAACAAGTAGTCACGATGTCAGCTCGCGAGTGAGCCACCTCCTGTTCAACACACACACAAATCATTCATATGATTGCTACAAACACATCATCCAAACATCAGATGTCCACAAAAAGTAAGTGAACCCTTAGTCTTAACAATAGCCGAACAATAGCCTGGTTAAATGAATAACACACAAACCGTAATACATTTTCATGCCTTTATTGAGTGTGAACATTCGCAGTGAAATGTGGAAAAGATATGAGAATCTTTAAGCTAAAGAGTCTTCCAAAAGATAATTGGAGTCCAATCAATAAAAAAACATTCACAAGTGCAGTTATAATGAAGCTACAGCGGGTTATTGCTTAGTCGAGATACAGTTTTCATTTGTCTGGCCAAGTATACATGACACACTGCATAATTTGAAAGATGAAATACATTGCACATTACCTCTGTCTATTGTAGAATATTGTTACTGTAAGTCTGATATTCTGCTTCCAAACTCTCTTTTAGATCCCAAAAGCAAACAACAAATGGTGCTGTAGTATTAGTGAAAAATCATGATCTCAACACCAGAATCATAATTGGCCAGACTTGATTAGTCTTTCCTGAATTCTTAAAATATTAGTATCCAAGACACGGTGAGCCCAGAGACTGTAGTGTACATAGTGAATGTTTAAAAACTTAGCTTAAAGGTGTGTTATATATAAATAATGCTCATAAACGGCTGTTAGTATGAGTTGAGAGCTGTTGACAAAGCAGTTTTATCGTCTAGGTCTGTCAATCAGACAATGTAAAAACCAAACTGGTAAAATTTGTAGCAGACCAAAGCATTTCCTAAAACAGAGTATGTAAAACACGCTTACTAAAAGGAAATTTGAGATGCTGGTCAAAGACATACTGTACTAAATTTCAATTTAAATAAAACTTGCTATCAGAAGACCTCAAATTAAGATTAAGTGAATAATCGTAAGAATAAAACCAAAGAACTGTTGACTTGCATAAAGTTAGAAAGGTTAAAAATGGAACAAATATCTTTAAAGCTTTAACATTGATCTGTCTATAGATGGAGAATATTCTGCACTGTTGCTACTCATCTCAAGAGTGGGCGTCCTTGCAGAAATGACTGCAAGAGCACAGATGCAAAATACTCGATGGTATTAAGAAAAATCAGAGTGTCAGCTAGAGACTTACTGTACAGTACAGAAGAATCAGAAGCATGCTAACATCTCTGTTGCTGATTCTATGATACTATGATAACTAAATAAGAATGGAGTTCACAAAAGGACACCATGGAGGATGCTGCTGCTATTTAAAAACGAAACATTTATGCACATCTGAAGTGCAAAAGAGCACCTGGATATTCCATAGCACTACTGGCAACATTTACTGTGGCCTGGAAAAAACAGGAGAAAAATTGGCAAACATAACATCAAAACTTCATCCCAGCGGCTATCATGGTTTGGAGCTGCTTTGGTGCCTCAGGGCTTGTATAGCTTGCTATCATACGCAGAAAAATGAATTCTCAACTTTTTTAAGGACGTTTGCAGAGGAATGTTAGCCCATCTGTTCGCCAATTGAAGCTCAACAGAAGTTGGATGATGCAACAGGAGTAATCAACAACAGAATGGCATCAGCAGAAGAAAATACGCCTTCTGATGTGGCCCATGATCTCAAGAGAGCGCCTCACACCAGACATCCGAAAAATATTGCTGAACTCAAACAGTTTTATAAAGCGCACTGGTGAAAATGTCCTTCTGACTGTTGTGCAGGTCCAATCTGCAATTACAGGAAACATTTGCTGGAGGTTATTGCTGCCAAACAAGGGTCAGCCAGTTATTAAATCCAAGAGTTCACATACTTTTTCCACCCTGCACCGTTCATGCTGTGTGTTTAATAAAAGACACGAAAAAGCATCATTGCTTTTGTGTTTTTTATTTTAGCAGACTGTGTTTGTCTGTTGTGAATTTCTTGACCATATCAAATTTTGTAGACAATTTATGCAGAAATTCCTGTTAAATATACAAATCAAAAGTTTTTTCTAGTCGCATACTATTACTTTATTACATACTATTACTTTAAACTTTCCTTCCGTCATTGCATAAAATGCTGTGCTGGCTATGTTTGTTCTTTCTCTTTATATCAGATAAGCTGTGCCGAAATGTCCCGGTGGAACACAAAGGCAGTTGGAGGGTTTAAATAAAACGATGGCCTGATTATGAGAGAGAGGGAGAGAGAATGAGGGAGAGAATGAGGCACTGGCAGGCTGGACCAAAAATAAAGCACATAGTTTAGGTGACTGATATTACTAATTTTGAGTTGCAAGTGTGAGACAAAATACAGTTTTTTTGTGGGCATCCCAAGAAGAAATGTGAGAATACTACCTTTGAAATGATTGATAGATGCATGCAGAATTGAGAAGAAGACGGAGAGATAATGCTGATTTGCAATGCAAAAGATCTCAGACATGCAAATAGGCTTATTTGGTAGTAGGAGAGAGCAGAAGGCCACACAGATCAATGGTTAGAGACTAGCTTGTGAGAGGATTATCAAGCATGCTGGGAAATGTTGTTTTAAAACAGTCATCTGCTCCTGTAGCTCAACTAGTACAGCATGCTGCTAGCAACTCCAGGGTTGTGAGTCAAATTCTTAAAGAACACACATGATGGCAACATGTATACCTTAAATTCACTGTCAGTTTGGATAGAAGCAAATGCATGAATGTTATTTTTTCCCCAAATACCTATTGTCAGCAAACATGAGTTTAGTTCTTCAAAGTTTGGTTTGATGGTATTTTGAAAATTAAATCCAGCAGTTACAATTGTGTTCAAAATAATAGCAGTCCAACATCACTAACCAGATCAATCACTGTTTTTGGTAGAAATTATATTTCTACATGGCAAATATTTTACTAGTAGATGCGGTAGAGTAATAGAAAACTGAAAACTACCATTCGAATGGATCGAAGATTAGCCAAAATGGCAAAGACTCAGCCAATGATCAGCTCCAGGGTGATCAATGAAACTCTAAAGTTACCTGTGAGTACTGTAACAATTAGAAGACACCTGTGTGAAGCCAAGCTATCGGCAAGAAGCCCCCACAAAGTCCCATTGTTGAAAAAACGAAGAGGTTACAATTTGGCAAAGAACACATTGACTGGACTAAAGAGAAATGGCGCAATATTTTGTGGACTGATGAAGCAAGATTGTTCTTTTTGGGTCTAGGGGCCGCAGACAGTTTGTCAGATGACTCCCAAACACTGAATTCAAGCCACAGTACACTGTGAAGACAGTGAAGCATGGTGGTGCAAGCATCATGATATGGGGATGTTTCTCATACTACGTGTTGGGCCTATTTATCGCATTCCAGGGATCATGGATCAGTTTGAGTACATTAAAATATTTAAAGAGATTATGTTGCCTTATGCCGAAGAGGAAATGCCCTTGAAATGGGTGTTTCAACAAGACAACAACCCCAAACACACCAGTAAGCGAGCAGTATCTTGGTTCCAGACCAACAAGATTAATGTTATGGAGTGGCCAGCCCAATCTCCAGACCTTAATCCAATAGAAAACTTGTGGGGTGACATCAAAAATGCTGTTTCTGAGGCAAAACCAAGAAATGCAGATGAATTGTGGTATGTAGTGCAATTGTCCTGGGCTAGAATACCTGTTCACAGGTGCCATGCAACACAGATGTGAAGCAGTTCTCAGAAACCGTGGCTATACAACTAAATGTTAGTTCAGTCATTCACAAGAAAGCTAAATCTTCAAGCATTTTTCTGTTTATCCAGTAAATGTTTGACTTTGTAAAGAAAAATGCAGACACTGCTATTTTTTTGAACAGCGTAACATTCCTTTTTCTTCACTTTCTGTAAAGTAATAACAAATTTGCTCAATTTTTCTTCATGTTTTGATTTAGAATAGAATGTGCAATGTTCCCAATGCATTTGTGTGTATTGAAGTAAAAGTTATTATAAGGATTTTGAGCTTTACTCGCTTTTTTAAACACACTGCTATTATTTTGAACACAACTGTACATGGCCCCAAACACACATGCGAAAATCAACTTCACAAAGTGTTCCAGGTTAACCTGGGATTGTCAAAAATTAAAACTACTTCAATAAAATAATGAAATAGAATTTAAAAAAATAAAATCTCTAATGGCAGTGAAAAGACTTTTGCAGTAAACTTTCTTAGGTAGGTATAGTTTTGGAGTCCCTTCTTGAAGACTCTGTTGCCTATTGACTCTATTTCCATCAACATGATTTCAGGCATGAAAAACTGATTCAGCAGCAGTCTGATCAAATAAAAATATATAATATGTGTAAAATTTACATCACTGTATATGTATAATATTATAAATGTATAAGTGAACAGGGTACACGCTAATATAGAAGGCCAATCTAATAAAAGTCAATTAAATCACTTTGGGATCCAAGGCAGATTTGATTCAACAGGCAGAGTAAACTGTTCATGACACCGGCTCTGTCATGAGATCCGGTATGATGTATGATGAACTCTCCAGCAAGCAGTTCACGGTCGGAGATGTGAAAGTTACAAAATGATTCATCGTCCTGATTCAGTTCAGCTCTTTTCGGTAAAGTCCATTTCGCCCTCACACAGCCCACATGTGCACGACTGTTTCAAACAAACAGGTCAATATAGCAGCTAATTGCTTTAATTTCATAACCAGCACTCAGCGGATCTGCTGTAGCTACTTAACCAACACTGTAACGCAGGGAAGAGCAGTGAGCTGGAAAAACCTAGCTAATGGCTAATTCACTCACAAGTCATTGGCATTAGATGAGCTCCACTGGCCTTGAGAAACAACTGAGCTTTACAGACTTATCTGTATTGTTTCTTATTATAAAGTGTATACGTAAAAGGTAAAACGTTTTTGATTTAGCCGACCATTTCTTTTGACTTGTAAACAATAAAAGCAGGAGTCAGTGGCACCTTTTTACCCTTTACAATGTCACAGTCATGTGCATGACACAGAGGCTGCATATTTAACTCATTAAACATGTCTCTCTTTGTGAGCGCGCAGGTGTTCTTGACAGATCCTTTACCGCTTTGAGGCCAGCTGTCCATGACAGATCATACAGACTGTCTTTGCTCTTCTTCCCTCCTAAAACACATGCACATGAACTCACTGAGTACCCGCTCTTATGTTCCCCACAAAACAAAGGCAACAGCACCACCGACTTCTTGGCACGTTCAGGGGTGCCGGAGTTAAACTTTCATGAAGCCTTTTCACTATCATGTTCTGTTCATCATTTTTCAAGGTCAGCACTTTATGAGCGAGACAAAGACCACAGAATAGTACATAGAGACTGAAGTCGACAGAGCGTCATGTTTCAGCATTTTTAGCCGTCTCCTCTGGAGTGTGCAGTGTCAGGTTCTAGTCACGCAGCGTGAGAGCTTCAAACCCCCTGTTCATCCGTTACACTGCTGCGAAGCATGTGCTAATTAGCCTGTGTCTCTCTTCTGAGCATGAGGTGAAGTCAGTTCTAAGAGAACGACCAATATAGTAGTAGTAGAATGTGCTTTGGAGCAAGACACAAAGGACATTGTTGTGAAATAAAGCCAGTGTCTGTCAGAAATTGCATTGTATTGCATCTGAAATGAGCCAATCCGAGCTGGTTCTATTAAAAGGTATATTTTACCTTTGTAATTTCACCTTCACTTTTCATTTCAAACACATATGGCTATCTTTCTACTGTGGAACACAAAGGAAGATATTTAGGAGAATGTTCAAGCTGCTCTTTTCTACTTAATGCAAAAAAATCACAACCAGCAGATCGCAGGTTTGAAATAACGATCATCAGGTTTGAACTATCCCTTTAAATAACTGACGTTGTTTCAGAGACATTTTGCTGAAGAGCATTATGCTTAAAATGAGGCCTGCTGCCAAAGGAATTTATCACTTATGAAGGTGACCCCTCAACACAGCTAAGAAGAGAATATATGCTCCCTGCTTTGAGTGAGATGAAAAAAACACGTTGTGAGCTAGTGAAGGTCATGGCCAGTGGCCACCACGGAAAACCAGTTACCATAATAGAAATGCACCAAACTCATCCTGAAAATCTTCCAATGCCTGTATTACCTCCTCCCCTCCATCCCTTATATTTTGCACTCTCCTTTCCTCCCTCCTACAATTGCTTTCTCCTTGATATACAGTCTTGTTGTCATTTGTTTGGACTCATTGCTCCCAGCAGCCCTCCAGTTGTCTTTCTCCTCCCCTGCTTTTTTGTCCTCCCTGCACTGCTGAAGCTTTCAGTGATGGAACAAGGGCTGAACCACATTCTAATCAGAGGAAATATAACAACGGGGGAAAATGTTTTGATGTATTAAGTGTATTAAAATGTATTATCAGTACATAACATTACAAGGGAGACAATGCTTTAAATCTACTTTCTTGATACATGTTCCTGGTCTTATTGTGAAAGATTCATCACTTCACATTGTTCCAGCATCAAATTAGTTTGTCTTGGGGGGGGGGGGGGGTTGTCTCGTCTGGCTATGTTCTGGTATGTAATGCACATTTTTACCATCCAATCAATTCTCCATGAATTCCCAAAGTCCTGCCCGACATATTTTCTTAGAAGTGCACTAGCGTTTTTAAAGTTGTGAGTTCTGAAAAGTTTTGGACCTTTATACAGCAGCGCATGCCATTGTAACGACTAGGGATGCACGATAAATATCTGATAATGAACGTGGATTTGCGCAGCTTGTCAGTGAACAACGGCTCTGTAGTAAATGCTGCTCAATGTGAAATCACGCACGTGATGGCATTTACCGCTGATTACAGAACCGGCTTTACTGACAAGATGCGCATTATATATCGCCCGATATTTATCGTGCATCCCTAGTAACGACTGTCCCTCACCGCCTGGTTTGCATCTACTTTAAAATCAATATGGCGTCTAACCTGATTAGGGCCTATTAGAACAACACCAGCATTAGTAAATATTGACTGGATTTTCATTTTTGTGTGAACTATCCCTTTAAGTAAAATGTGTTGTGCATGGCAACTCACATTTACTAAGTAAATTAAATGATAGGTTCATATTGGTCAAGTGGGTGTGTGCCATTTTCTTTACTTACAGATAAGGAATCAGTAGTCAAATTCTAAATAACTACTACTAATCATTATTACTAAAAGAACGATACATTATGACTCTGAAGCCAGAAATGTTTAATTATAACCAATGTGAAATGCTCACTGCATACATGTGACTTTCAGCAAAATGGACACCCCACAGAATATACAGAAAACTCTGGTTTTCCACAAATAATAATAATAATAGCAATAACAGTGTAATATAACACTCTCACACAGGAAAAATCTCAAGAACCGAGGCAAAATACTCTTCGCTCCACTTTATGTTGTCTGTTTTAGGCATGGTGTGCTATCACTGCAGTCCTGAAGCCCTAAATTTCTGTAGTCCTGATGTTTTGAGGTTACCGCCCCACTGCAGAGACTGCAGCGCAGCGAAGCTCTCTCATGTGAACATCACAATTACACATCAAGCTCCAGCTCCAGGCATTAACATGAGTGTAATTTTAGTATCACTGAACCATCATCCAGTCTTTCCAAATGACACCTTGTACCACTGTCAGAGCACTGTAGTTTCATATCTAGATATTAGCTAGAGGCATCATAATGACATTTGTTCACAACAATACTTCACAGAGAAAACACCATAAGGAATGATTTCATAAATGTGTAAGAGAAGCAGGGGAAGTCCAAATACTTATAGAATTTACTCACCATCCTGCTGTTCCCAACCTAAATTTTTTATATATATATATATATATATATATATATATATATATATATATATATAAAAATTTTATTTTGCAGAATGTCTGAACTGGTCTCCATCCACTTTTATTGTATGGAAAAAGAGCAGCTTGGACATTCTGCTAAACTTCTCATTTTGTGTTCTTCATCAAGAAAATCATTAGGGTTGTTAAGTGACATAATTTTTTATTTTTGGGTAAATGATCTCTTTAAGGGCAACTCGGTGAGTTAGAAATTGCACTTTCTACTGAAATTGTGGCACAGTAAAGCAATGAGTGGGTGAAGTCAACAGAGATACACAGCTCACTGAAGAGATAATAGCAAGAATTGCAGAACTTCACCTCAGCCTCCTTAATAGCAACAACGGATATCATTGCTTCTGAAAGCACCGAGATACTTTAAAAAGATTGATAGTACACACAAACCTATGAAGCATAAAAAAATAATTTCTTTTCCTTCTGTATTATATGAATTTGTATGCGGTTATGAATCAAGCTCGTGCAGTATAGCCCTCAAGTGTTTTAAGTTCAGGGAAGTAGGTGGCATTACACAACACACAGTAGGGAGTCTGCAAATCAGAGGAAAAGTGAGGGAACGTGTAATGGTGAAAGAACAACCAGAGCTCTCCGAGAAGGTCTCCACCCACAGTTTTACCTTGAGCGGATAGGCATTTGTGGGTAGATGAGAAGAAAAGGTCAAGAAATGTTTCTGGACTTCTTACTGGGTCTTTCTCTTTCATTAACCTCTATTCCAGTACTCTCATCCCCTAATCAACATATTCTTCCTCTCTGACTCCTGCTACACTTCATTCTTATGGAAAGAGGGAGGGAGATAGTGAAAGATACAACTTTGCCTCTTACATTTTGACTATTGACCGACCCATTCTAATGAGATGTAGTAGTAATTTGTACAAGATCACAATTTGTTTGTGCAAATATAACCTAACCATGAAATTTGGAAGTTTTCAATGTCAGTAGTGTTATGATATATTTTCGCCATCTTGTTTGAATGATTACTGTTTACTGCCCAACCCACTCTCATGAGAAGACTTAATAATTTGTACAAGATGGCAAATTCATAACAACTTGTGAGTTGAGGCTTACAAAAATTGCAAATCCAAACCTAACAATGATCGTAATAGGAAAAAACCTGTTGTGTGTTTACATACGACGCACATAATTCATACGTTACGATACGTTTTGCCATCTTGTATGAATTATTACTGGCTGTCATGAGAGTGTGTTGCTATCTGGCCCACTTTGCAGTCTTGTAAACAAGACTTTGTTTTTAGGTGGAGAACTGATCAATTTCATGCAATACACATCAGATGGTCAGTAAACCGACCATCTTGAGACTGTTTTTGGTTTCTTCATCAACTGAAAAGCTGTGTTGTGGTCATAATACGTTCTATTATTGACCAGGGCTTGCGAGGGCTCATTTCCTTGACGATAAAGGACAGGAACGAAATGGATTACGACAACAGGGCCCCCATGTTAGACACAAAAGCCCTTATTAAGAATCAAACATACACTAAAGGAGAAATCAAATCTAAAATAGTCTCCTGCGTCTCTCAGAGCAATCAGACATGTCCCTCTGTGATGTCATTAAATCTGGGTTAAAAGGCTGAGTGGGGTCTCGCTCTCGTGGGTTATTTAAACAAGCCAATTAGCAGGCAGGTCTCTGAAGAAGTGCCACTTGGGAAACAGGAAGTAGGTCTCATTAGTATTGCGATGGGGCATTCCTGTAATGAAGCTAAAAAATGTCTGTGACATCTGATGTGATGTCATTTCTGCTGCAGTGGATTCGGGGTGCCACATCTGAAACTGGGTTTAGAGTTGGGATCTGAACAGAGCTTGCTGAGTTGATGGCTGAATGCATCTCATTCTGTTTGTGAAGACATTACTATAACCTAAAATGTTGCCGTTAACTCAATCTTTACATTTCAAAAACAAATGGTTAAAAAAGTACTGCACAACACAGGACTGCTGCATGAAGAAGCTCTAGTAACCTCATTGCAATGTTCTGTTGAAGGACAAACGCTGTAAAAAGACAACACCCCAAGGACGGAAGAAAGGTGGTAAAATAGCTATGAAGTCCTCAATCGTATTCAGAGACACTACTAAAAATACTTCACATAGCATACTCATACTATTTTTTTTTTCCTCGGTATGCCTATTGTGCACCGTATATGCAAAATCTCTGGATGCATAGAATTCCTGGATTACCTATGCAAATGAGTACTATATGACCACACGCTGTGAGGAACACTATCCCACAATGCAACGTGCTTGATACGATGGTGTATTTCTGAATGAACAGGAAAAATATCAACAATTATTCATTCAAAAGATGATATTTTAATACCATTTGCTGAACTCAACAGTCATTGTAGTGAGTTCAAGTACAGCAATGTAGCATCAATCTGAAATAGTCACCATGACACTGCCATTCAAAAGTTCATAATTTCATACATTCAAAAAAGGATACAATAAGCGACAATAAAATAAAGACATTTGTAATGAGTGATTTCTGAAGGATCATGTAATGGATGTTGAAAATTCAGCTTTGCCACTGAATTTTAAAATATATTCAAATAGAAAACCGTTGTTTAAACTGTACTAATGTGTCACTGTATTACCGTTTTCACTATATTTTTGATCAAATAAATGCAGACCTGCAAACTCATCGCAAAAACATTGCAACCACTTACCAGCCCAAAACTTATGAACTATGGTTTATGTAAATGCATTTCATGCAGTATTTCATTCTGAACAAAGCCATAGAGCGACAGAGAGAAACAGGAAGAATTTAGTCTAAATCTTTTATATTGCAACAATGCAGACATATAAAGAGAAAGATATTCACAATGAGGTCTTTTATCTTTGCCTAAGGCAAAATAACTAGGAAAAACGGAAGTTAGCCGCAGTGCATTGACAGAAGGATTTCTCAATTCGTCACGATGAGGGGTGTGTGTGTGTGTGTGTGTGTGTGTAGTTCTTCTCGAGTGTCTCAGGAGAGCTGCCAATGAGGGCAGCTGACTCCAGTGAAGCAGAGCTCACCTTCAAATCCTCTCAGCCCGGCCCTGCACTGCCTATAGGCATTGCAATGGATCTTGACATCAGAGAATTGAAAACAAATGCAAATATTCTCTCCCCAAACACACAAAACAAGCCTTTTCTTTCAGCCTCTTTCTCACATACAAGAAAATCAAACCTGCAGCGTTTGACAGAAGTCAGAGAGCAGATCATTGCTTTTCTCTAGAGCACACTCACAGTGATGAGATTCATTTCACACAGCTCTTCGCCTCGGTCTCATTTCGTGACTGGACATTAAAAAGACATACCGCCAGGATAGTCTGAGACATGTGAAGAACAAGAAATAAACAGTGTCAGTTAATGAACAAGAGGAGTATTTCAGTACAACTAGTTTCTAAGTGATCATGAGCTGTTTAAAGATCATTTTGAACATATAGTACATTGGTAAACCTTTGCAAATACATGTTAATTTATGGATAAAAGTCCACACAACATTTAAACAACACTTCCTTGGTCAAACATACACTATATTGCCAAAAGTATTGGGTCGCCCCCTTCTAATGAACAGGTTTGACTATTTTAGTCATTTCTATGAGTACAAATCTTAATGTTAAAGCATATCATGATATTCTAGGAAATTGTGTGCTTCTAATATTATAGCAACAGTTTGGACAGGACCCTTTTCTATTCTAACATGACAATGCCTCTGTGTATAAGGCAAGGTTCAAAAAGAAAATTATTGATTCAGTCAGTGTGGAAGAACTTGACTGGTCTGCATAAAACCAAGTCCTAATCCCAGTTTAACACCTCTGGTGTGACTGTAAATGCAGACGTTGAGCCAAAAACTCATCACCAAACACCAATGACTTGTACATACACTATATAGACAAAAGTATTAGGACACTCCCTTCTTTAGAACAGAAAAAATGCACTTCCAAATCTGTGGCAACAACGATGGGAACATAATTCATGTATTTAAAAATTGTATTTCCATCTCTGTTGCAACAGTTTTGGAAGTGTCTAAAATGACTGTACCCATATGTACAAGTCATTGGTGTTTGGTGATGAGTTGTTGGCTCAAGGTCCGTATTTACAGTCACACCAGAGGTGTTAAACTGGGATTAGGACTTGATTTTACGCAGACCAGTCAAGTTCTTCCACACTGACTGAATCAATTTTCTTTTTGAACCTTGCCTTATACACAGAGGCATTGTCATGTTAGAATAGAAAAGGGTCCTGTCCAAACTGTTGCTATAAAATTAGAAACACACAATTCTCTAGAATATCATTACTTGCTTAAACATTAAGATTTGTACTCATGGAAATTACTAAAGTAGTCAAACCTGTTCATTAGAAGGGGGCGACCCAATACTTTTGGCAATATAGTGTATAATGTTACTCTACATACACTGTATAGTGGACACCCAAACATCACACCCATATGTGCTTACTAAGCATTGCATTTCAAAACCATTGGCAATGGACAAGACATAATCATGAGATACAAAGAAACGCAACAGTTCGCTCCTGACTTTGAAAAGTTCGAGCATATGGCAGCAAGACATAAAAGTGATATGCAGCTTAGCAAAATATTGAAATGTTGGTCCATTACCCCCTACCCTCCACCCTTAATGGCTGTAAAATCCAATCGCACACCCATTCTCAGAAAATTCATACACTCAAGTTGTCAAAGGCCTTTGTATCTCAAAAGAACAAAATGAATCCTGTTTATGTAATAAGAACCGAATCCTCGCATCCATTAGGCACAATTTCATCTATGAAACTGTCACCGTTTTCCTAAGAGTGTAATACATAAAAAGAACAGACAAAACATTCCTGATGGCAATATTGTAAATACAAATAAAACTTTTTGTTCTTGTGCATCTGCCTGCCTGTAGTCTTGAGTCAGAGTTCTTTAATTATACTGGAACTAGTACAATGCTAGTGGCAGACAGCCAGTGACATCCACAGTTCAGTGACAGTACCAAAGTAAAACTAGACGTGGATGACTGAGAGCACAGTTGACAGCACAGTTGCTAGTTAAATTGCTAACCAGATGCTACATAAGGACTACAAATACCACAAGGATGTGATTCAGTTTCTCGTGTGCTCTTGAAGTGGAGTCAGAAATCTGTCATAATCACGAGTTCTGAGCGCATGAACATGAGTAACTGGTTAGCAGCTGCACTCTAAAAAGGAAAAGTTTCAGTGATTTTTTTTGCAGTGATGCCATATAGGGGTGGAGATTTCAACCAAGGGGGAACAACACCCCTGAAACATAATTTCAACCGACCCTGAATGCTCAGCCACTACAGACAGGTTGCAGGCCCCTACCTGGCCACCCCTATGAAAATATCCTTAGTGAACAGTTCTTAAAGGAATACTCCACTTTTTTGGAAATAGGCTTGTTTTACAACTCCCCTAGAGTTAAACAGTTGAGTTTTACCGTTTTTGAATCCATTCAGCCGATCTCCGGGTCTGGCGGTAGCACTTTTAGCTTAGCTTAGCATAGATCATTGAATCAGATTAGATCATTAGCATTTGGTCATCAAAAATGACCAAAGAGTTTCGATAATTTTCCTATTTAAAGCTTGACTCTCCTGTAGTTACATCATGTACTAAGACTGACGGAAAATGAAGAGTTGCGATTTTCTAGGCCGATATGGCTAGGAAATATACTCTCATTCCGGCGTAATAATCAAGGAAATTTGCTGCCGTACCATGGGTGCAGCAGGCGCAATGATATTACGCAGCGCCTGAAAGTAGTCCCCAGCTAGGTAACTAGTTATGATATAGCTGGGGACTACTTTCAGGCGCTGCGTAATATAACTGCAAATTTCCTTCATTATTACGCCGGAATGAGAGTATAGTTCCTAGCCATATCGGCCTAGAATATCGCAGCTCTTCATTTTCCGTCGGTCTTAGTACACGATGTAACTACAGATGAGTCAAGCTTTAAATATGAAAAATATCGAAACTCTTTGGTCATTTTTGAGCCTGATGCTAATGGTCTAATCCGATTCAATGATCTATGCTAAGCTAAGCTAAAAGTGCTACCGCCAGACCCGGAGATCGGCTGAATGGATTCAAAAACGGTAAAACTCAACTCTTTAACTCTAGGGGAGTTGTAAAATGAGCCTACTTCCAAAAAAAGTGGAGTGTTCCTTTAAAAAGAACAATTTTTTCTTAGTGTGAAGAACATTTTATTGGAAACATTTTTGGTGCAAAAGGTTTTCATGGAACCATAGATACCAATAAAGAAGATTTATTTTTAAGATTGTAGTGCGGTATGCCTGTAATTCATGTTGTTGAATAAAATGCGTAAACCTCAATCTCATTGAAAATTATTATTCTAAAAATCCATGGGACATTCCAAAGGGAACCCTTGGCTAGAAAATGCTAATTCCCTTTCAAGTATTAGTACTATAAACCAAAGAACTCAGTTCTACAACAGGCATTCCGTACTACTGCATTCATGCAGTGGAAGCCCTTATTCCCGCATAACATGACACTGAGCCAAAACACAAATCATCTGCTGCGAAAGCACCATGAATCCGAACTCATCTTCAGTGGAGCCTGAATCCAAGCCTCCCACTCTTTCTCCAAAAACCATCGCATCTGCAGATTATCAGTTACTCCGTTTGTCACTTTCCTCATTTTTCCCCCTCACTCTCTCTTTTCCCCTTCACCCTTTTTGCCATATCTGAGGTGTAGGTGTGAAGAGCGAGTTTCGCGCCATTCCGTTTTCACAGGCTATTTATACTTCTTCAAACCCACTGCCTCACGTCCCCACCGGATGACTTCATCATCATCATCATCATCATCTCCCCCCTGTGCATTCGCAGCTGTAGGGTCTTACTGCCGGTGTCCAGCTCGTGGGAAGGCAGGGAGCCGGAGAGGAAGTGGGTGGGGGGTGTGAGGAGAGCTGACTCACAGAGAATGAGGGGGATGTTACAGCTCAGAGCACCTCTGAATCATCACTGTCTTCTTCAGCACAATCACCATCATCATCTTCATCAATGACACATCCGTCATTCAGTGTTTCTGTGAATGGAGAGAGAAAGAGGGAGGCAGAGAGAAATGCTGGTGGTATTATGATAAAGCAAAAGCGGTCCGTATTTATTCGGGAAGATGAGTTGAACTAATTCAAAAGCCAGGGTGTGGCTGTGTCACGGGGCGACCGTGTTTGAAAGCGAGTGACTATATTTAGGCAAACGGTTATAATAAAACAACAGATGGTTTACATTCTAGGAGGGAAGAAAATGCTGACATGGGAGGGACTATTTGTAGTGCTGAAGGGAGGGTCCATGTGTTTGCCAAGTCAAAACACAAGCATACAGACGTGACACCTCAGACACCTCTGCTGTGCGTACTCAATTGGATCGGGATGCTGGGAATGGTGTTAATATTCAATTGGGATTGGGGGAAAGGAGGGTTGCAAAACTATTGCTTTAATAGGACTTATAAATGTTACATTTTATTGAAGTTAGAGTCAAGTTTCATAAAAGCTGGATTGTGTGTAATTTAGTGTAACTACGTACCACGCCACATTCGAGGCTTCAGGCTCCAAATGTAAGGCAGTTGGAGATGTATGGGTCCTTTCTGGACAAGTAGATCAAATCAGAAATAACAGGAAAATGTCTTAATACCTAAGCACTCACATGCAAAAGGTCTTTTGTTGAACAGCTGCAAAAATTATATGGATTTTTTAGTATGGAAAAGTTTTGAGCAACAACAAAAAAAAAGGAATATGAATATGCCAGAAGTATGGCTAAAAAATTAAGCTTAAATGGAAGTTTCATGGGAAATTTTGTGATTTCAGTTCAAAGGTTGAAGTGTTAAAAAAAAATTCCGATTTTTTTTTTTTTTTTTTTTAAATAATTCTTCTTCAGTTCTTCTGTCAGCTAAATGTAGTGTTATTACCATTAACAAAAACTAAATGAAAAAATTAGGAAAACTGAGAAAAAAATTCAACTAAACATTATTATGACTTCAAAAAGAAATAAAATAAATCATAAACAGGTACAAATGACATTTCACTTTAGGATTTGATACATGGTATAAAACTTGAATCCTTTACAACTCACCAAACAATTTCCAAAAGACTGAATTGTCATCCTAGGGGGTTTTGACTTTAAAATGACTTTCCTTAAAAGAGAGGGAAACCTCCAGGCACATGAATTTGCATATCTTGCTTTTTTAATTAAAAACAAATGAGCAATCAACCCAAAGCAGTTTTGTTGTTTCTTTTGTGTGTGTGTGTGTGTGTGACATAGCAAATCAATTCAAAAGAATCAAGTGTAAACTTACAACAATATAGTACATTATTCTGACATTTCTTTAACGTGGGGGGCTGACATGAAAAATCATTTTCATATGAATTATTTATGCAATTATCCATATTCACAACTATATACATTCTTGTCAAATTCAAAGCAATTGAAACCATGAGCTCTGAAACAAAAAAGACACTCATAAAAATAAAATAGATAGAAAATGCTCCAAATTAAACTATATAATTTTCTTTAAAAATATAGCTGAAGAGAGGACCTTTACAATGATATGAAGATTAAATTAAGATTGCTTCATTTCAAACATAGGCACATCGTTTGTTAATTTCTGAGGCTTCAGAGTGACAGGAAGTTTTCCTGTCTGAGCAGCGGCACCAAACGTAGCCAGTGCTCCATGCTAGTACACATGTAAACAAAAACATTGAGGACTAAAGGATCTGTGTCTGTCGCTGGAGCCCAACACTTCAACCTTCTTTTTTAAAACACCGCCACCAACCACGCCAACATTAGAGCCTCGTTCAGGAAGATAAATAGAAATTTCTTTGCGTTAGATGCTTCTCTTTCAAACAGTAATGATTCTTTGGCATAAATAAGCATCCGTCTCAATTCCTTTCCACCTAAAATGAAATCAAACTGAACTAAAAATCATCACAGATCTAAATACCCCTGTCAAGGACAAAAAATACTCAATGACTACTATGATATTTCATTAAAAAACAGAAATGTTTGGCTACAGAGCGAAAAAAAAAAAAAAAAGACAATTAATAAAATGACTATTTAGATAAACATTGGTTAGAACTAAGAACAGCCTTTACCTGATCTTCAAAACGGCAACAAATCTCTCTATTAGCCAATCAAACGCTTCACTCAAGATTCACCCAATAATGTCCCTGTAATAACAATAATAAATATATATTTTAAAGCAACACAACTTCCATAACCGTATCCATGCCACCACAGTTAAAATCCTGGTGAGTCTCAAATGCTAGATGAGTGAAGATTATGATTATCAAGTTCTGCACCTTAAGACCATCCACTAAACCCACAATTGTGTCAATCAACCAATCAAACAATGTCTCCAACCGCAGTAATATTAAAGAACATGTCTATAAAACACCAACCGATGTGTCACTAACAGTAATGGACATCATGGTTTAGTCCAGTGTTGCATGCAGCACAACATAAAGTGATATTTCTGTACATAACGCTCTGTATTTCCTGGTGGTATGCAGCATTATAAAGTGAGTTGAGAATCTGGGACATGACAATGTATGACACAAGCGCTGACATTCCTCTCACTAGGACGTGTTATAGCTTTGCTAACTGACCCACAATCAGTTGCGAGATCACTGAGAGCTGCACTCGAAAGGCAAACGGAGCCTTCTGGACTCACATGGCACGTCAAACTCGTTTCTTGAAACCTACTCACAAACATCAGCTGACATTTGTCAAGAAGCACGTGGTTTTCGAGTGTAACTGCTAGCTGCTAGTTCTGAACAAACATCAGCTAATCAGCCTGCACTGAGGGTGAACAGAGAGAAGGCCCCACGGTTTCGGATATATATAGATATATATTCATATACGTAGTCTCGGGCCACTTTGAAGGATGAGACTGCGCCGGCAGCTTCGTATTTTTAGGCAACGTGTCCAGGGAGAGTGTGTGAGGCAGAGAAAGGTGACCTGCTTTCACTTTGATCGATTGTCTTGCCCACAGTGGCTTTTGAGAAAAAGAAAACGAAGGAATGGAGAAAGAAACATGTGCTTATTGGGTGAAAAAACTAATTTGGCACAGCCCACTAAACTCGCATTGTTAAAGTTAAAAAAAACAACAACAACAAAAAAACAAACAAACACATCTTCGCCTAAACCAGATGAGAAATAGCGATTATTAAGAGACACGAGATTGCCGTGATTAAACAGCACAGGGGTGGGTTTTTCTGGAAGACGATATGTGGCCCGCTCCTGCCGCAGCCGTTGAGCGCAGAAGGCCATTCCCATGGGCCTCTGGCAAGCTTCCCTTCTCTCATCTCGATCTCTTTCATCCCTCTTTCACGGGGACAGGTTGAGCAGCTTAGTGGATTTATTTGGGTAATTAATGGCCAGGCTGATGGCTGCGATGTTCTTCAGCGCCTGTGCAATAAAACAGGGGAGAGAACGATATAAAGAAAGTGAATGAGTACAGCAGGAGAAAGAAAGAGGGGGGCAACAATGGCAGAAAAAAGTCAGAGAGAGAGAAAAAAAAAAAAAAACATTAAGCAAAACATTGTGGGTAATTTATCATACACCTGTGGCCCTCAAAGCTCAGCAAAAACACCCACACACAATTATCACACTTCAAATATGTCACCGTTCGACCCATTTAAAAACTTTTTTGGCACAAAAACGCTATTTTGTTAACAACATCAAACCACTTGTTTGGCCGTGATGAATATTACAAGCATGTTTTTATGCGAGCGAAAAAGCTGCTCGGGATAAGATAAATACAGAGCATTAATCCCGTCCCACACAACACAATGTGTTCCTTTAGCCGCCCCTGTGCCGGAGATGAGGCTGAGCCACACCAAACACAATAATGGGGTTAATGACTAAATGCAACAGAGTTGCCAACAGCCCACACACAAACACACTCTCTCACACACACACGAATATGGATGATGGGAACTCGTACGCCTCGTGCAAGAATCGACACATATGCTTTCTGATGTTCAGCTGTTTTAGCATAATATTTGGTTAGAGCCGTCGTGTGATAAGCAGCGCAAATATTTATTTCACCAAAGGCAATTTTGTCACTAATGCCGTTATCTATCTATGTGAACAAAGGTCAAACACTTTTACTTGTAGAGAAGTAAAGTATTTTCCCAAACCGCAAGTATTACTCTATCCTAAAATGAATGTTACTGCAAATGAAGCAATATGAAAGAAACAAAGAAATGGGATTGCTACTGTACAGTAATAATAAAATACACCCTCATTAATTTTTCATCAAGTTGCCATACCGTACAATGACTGTCAGTCATCAGGGTTTGCTAATAAAACAAGCTTAACACACCATTAGACATTACAGGATCATTACAACTCATCAGCATATGGTGGGACATTAGATGCAGCCGTCCATCTGACAAACATTCACCTCTCCGCTGTGCTGCGGTTTCCTGTCCTTCCTGTGAATTAGCAGCTTTATGGCACAAGTTAATGCACTAGGCTCTGCCACATCTCATTTTAAGCAGTGAACCAACACCGCTGAAAACCTTTTGTGGCTCCTGGTATATGTATGTGTACTCATTTGAACATGGCTGCAGCAGTTTATTGTCTTAATACCGTGTGTTATCTTCAACGGCATAACCCTTACTAACTGTATACCAAAGTCTACTGTCCTTCTCCTCCCTTATGTCAAATTATTCATCGGTATACATTGATTACAAATATTATTACATGATATATCAATTAATCAAATTTCATAAAATGGCCTATCTCTGGTGCTATTCATTTTTACTAAACGAACAAGTTTAATGGATAGGTCATATTTATTTAAGTAAACCTGTTACTTTACTATTACAAATGTGGTATTTATGGCATAGCTTCTCAGACATGCTCATGAATGTTCATACAGCCTGGTTTGAACTAGGAACAAAGGTTGTTCGGTATTTCCATTTACTTACATTCTCAACAGCTTCGGTTACTAAAAGACTCAATTATTAAAGATCCAATTACTGAGTGAATTTAAACTATTGTTAAATAGGAATTTCATTGATCATCTGAATCATTGATGAGTGTTTCTTTCCATTATACTTTTTTGCTGTCTTCCCTTGATTTAAACACTGAAGGATACTAAATTGTATAAGAACACTACAGGGACTGCGGTTGTCTTACCTGTGCAGTGCGCACTACTAGCTGTTCATTGGTAGTGAGAGCAAGAAGGTACTCCTGCAGAACGTCCTGCTCCTGATGGACAAATGAAAAGACACGTGACAGCGTTAGTATTCAACTACAACATAAATGTGACACATTTAGCCCCTTTTACAGGTCATCGATGTAGAAAACAAGCTGCAAAAAATGCTGAATTTATTCTCTGGCACTTGCCAGGAAAGCAATCTGATGATAGGTCAGTTGAATTCAAGGCCAGTTAGACTATACTGTTATTCACCAGACTGGCTCACGCTCCTGTAGCTCAACATGAGCTGTTAATCTGGGGTTTGGAACAGCACCACCCTGTAGATGACATAACTCTGAATCAAACCAGACACCATCTAAATCAGCCCTGCCTCTGCTTTTTAATTTCCTGAGGTAGGAGTATTTGCACTGTTCCAGGTATTTCACATTGATCATGTCTAAGAGTCCAGAGTCTCTAAGTAAGTATTTCTGTGTTATGCAGAGAGAACTTTTGAGGGAGTATGGTGGAACCTACAACACGGAAAGCCTATTTAAACATGTTACGTGAAGTAGGCATAGCAACTTAATGCACTAAGTGCATTGTTTAAGAAAAAGTATTGTGGGTACTTAACTTTCTTACTAATTATTAATAAGCAGCAAATTAAGAGCAAAACTCGTAGTTAATGGTTTGTTATTTTATAATATAATATTTTATAATGGTTCGTAGTCAGTCTTTTAATCCCCTGAAAAATCAGTGAACATTCATATCAAGGTAAACTTTCTATTGTGACAATATGTACAGTATAAGCAGCACACAACAAGGTTGACAAGACTAATGCATACTGATGCACAGATTGGCAAGGATCAGCCATACACGGTTTCCCACAAATGGGAAACTGAACAAGTACAGCACCAAAGATGTGCAACTGTTGTTAAACATTTAAAAGGAAGTTTGCACATAGATATCATATCAGTGTTCACTGAAATTTTCATTTTGCTGTCCTTCCTAATTTTGCTCATACAGGTAGTTTGTATATTTTTTTCTCCTGGTAGAAATGCAATACTAAAAAGAAAGAGGCTGCAAATAAACAAATTATGCGAATAAATTACACGATATACTGTAAACTACTCAAAAGTTTGGGGTCAGTAAGTTTTTTTAAAAAGAAATATACACTTTTAATCAGCAAGGACACATTAAATTGATCAAAAGTGACATTTATAATGTTGCACAAGATTTCCATTTCAGTTTGTTTTTTTTTACTTTCTATTCATCAAAGTTTCCACAAAAATATTAAGCAGCACAATTGTTTTCAGCAGTGAAAACATATTCAGCATATTAGAGTGATTTCTGAAGGACCACTGGAGTAATCCTGCTAAAAATTTAGTTTTGCCATCACTAGCAGGAATTGCATTTTAAAATAGAATAGATGCAGCTATTTTAAATTGTAATAATATTTTACAATATTATTTTACAACATTTTTCACACATACAGTATACATACTGTATACAAATATGTACTGTCTATATATGTGTGTGTGTGTGTGAGTGAGTAATAATTAGCTGTTTTGCAAAAACTTACAGCTTGCTTTCCTACAAATGTAGGAAATTAAGCAGCGATGGGAGAAAGTGATATTCTTAAATGACATTACATTTAAGTAAAGTGTTTTTTTTTTTAGTTAAAAAAATACATCCAGCTCAGTTTTGATTACTTTAGTTGAAGGAGTTATGACTTGAGTGTCAACAATGCTTTGGGTTAATAGAAGCTGGTCAGATTGCGCTCCACTTCTACACCAAAACGAACATCATCTAGACGTCTCAAAACACTTCTCAACACCACTTTCTGTAGATTGTGGAGAGGCTGCAGCTTTTGTCATGTCAGAACACTTTTGAAACCACTTCCTCTCTGAAGGAGGGGCTTTTATCATCCCGCAGAAATGAGCGTACTACACTACAGGAGGGGGAAGACAGAACAAGCCTGAATTCTTATCTGTTTTTTCTTCTTTCCGTCTCATTTCCGTCTCAAACGGTGCTACAGCTGAGCAATGACAAGCTGAGACTCTCTTGCAAATGCGTGCCGACAATCTCCCATTAGATCAGCGTTCTGACCCCACTGTCAAGCGTTGCCTTGCTGAAAATAAACAATGGATCAGTCATGATCATCTGGCTGCTGAGAGGTCTGAAATCTTTATGGTCAGTTCTAAGAAGTGCAGCGGCTGTGGGAGAGATTAAAGCTCTTCATAATGAGGCCAAACAGTGCTGAGCATCTACTGGTGTAACCACTCAACACTCTCACAAAACACTCACTTCATCCATTTGCCTGTCAGCCCTTGAGACTAATGCTCACTTAAACATTTCCCATTCAAACACACACACACCACTTCATATTCATGTCCAGCTTGGCTGTTAAAGGATTATGGCTCAAGGATGAAAGAGTATTGTCATAAAACTTTCCTCCCATTTACAGGCTCAAAGAAAGAGCCATTCACTCAGGCCTGATAGTCGAGGTTTTACACAACATAGCTGTTTAGAAAAATATATGCATCACGTACTGTGTTTGCTCATAATGTGTGTGTTTCTCTACACTCTGTATGTGAGTATATCTGTCCTTGAAGAATATTTTGGCTTTCTTTTAATACAAGGAGATGTATTAGTGCCCTCTAGTGCCTGATTTCTGGAAACTAAAGCCACTCTCAGGTATTCACAAATTTCTTTGCATTAAATGGCAAAATGTCAAATGAAGTGTACTTTATTTTTAAGAAATATGGCAAAACACGCTTTCTAAGTGAAACATTTCCCCCCAGAAAAGTCTGTGTCACTTTGTGGCTTTCAAACGTTAAGATCTGTGGTTACTCTGCAATGACGCTTGAGAGAAACTGAAAACACACATCTACCTAAAAATAACACTGGAACCAGTTGTTTAAAAGTCACTGCAAAAGCAGCTAAACAAATTAAATGTCTGATGTGTTTTAAATGACTGATTTTGTACATTCACAAGACAATACAAAAGAGTTATATACCAACATAGACTCTATGTTGGCTTTCATACATTGTTTAAGTGGACCCTGCACCAAACTTCATAAAGTGGATTTGCCAGAAATGGATTTTGGACCATTTTGGATTTTTGCACAGATCCAAGCACACAGATTATCTAGGAGATCCAGTTAAACTTAGCGTAAGCTGAGGATCCTCCATCGGTAAACATGACCAGCGTTACAAAGTCATAATCATTTATCATTCTGAAGTCTTGCGGACTCGCATGCTACACCATGTAAACATAGTCCTTAAGGTTAATGTCAGGCCTGTAAGTTTCTAAGTGGGTGTATTATTTTGGAATGCGAGTATAGAATTCAAATGCAGTAGCTCTGGGATTCAGACACATACACACTCAATAGAGAGCTGTGCGGGAGAATATGAGAAACAGTAAATCACATGAGTGGAAGACTCACTTTAGTGGAGCTCCCCTGACAGACACTCACACAAACCCTCATGTGATTCAGACTGAATTAAGTCTGACATTAAACACCACAATAAAAACCTTAATGCTCTCCACATTTTCACATATCATCACATAATTATTTCTTTGTGACAGCACAAAATAATTATTGGATGCCTCCCAGAATTCTAGGCTCAAATTGATACATTCTGTCAATTTACCTTAAGTAAATGCATCTAAAATGATCGGTTGTGTATTATCATCGCAATTCATGTCTGTTACCCAGGCATATGCATAATCCTAAACACATACCAAAATAAATGATCAAATAAAGATTAAGAATCAAAAACGCATAGACATTTTGCATCTTATATAAAACTATAAATTACTATTGATTTCAACACCTCTGTTGGCTTATGCATGAAAATATAATGGTCCACAGAGAAAAAAGTTAAAATACATTTGAATGCTCACTAAAGCTCCATTTATTTGATCAAAAATACAGTGAAAACAGTAATATTGTGACATATAATTGCAGTTTAAAATAACTTACTATTTAGAATAACTTTCAATTTTAATATATCTTAAAACATAAACATTATGTTTTATGGCAAAGCTGAATTGTCAGCATAATTACTCCAGTATTCAGTGTCACATGATTGTCACATGATCATTCTAATATGCTGATATGGTGCTCAAGGAACATTTCTTATTATTATCAATGTTGAAAACGGTTGTGCTGCTTAATATGTGGAGACGTGCTGAAATCGCGTTTGGTCTCGTACTGCATCGCGTCCCTTGTCAGTGTCGGGCGCTTGCTTAGCAATTTGTTGCGATTAACAGGAAAGTGTGTGCAGCTGAATTGGAGTAGTGTTTTGTTAGATGGGTATGAAAAAGCTTAGTTTACCGCGACGGTCGTGAAGAATCGAAGAGTAGAGACCATCGACTCTACCGTGCGACTCCACCGGGCAGGGACACCGACAAAGGATATAAGTATCACTTTAATTTTTCCTCTTTCCTACTACTTGTTTCACTTGTTTCAGTTTTTATAACCATTTCTTACTATGTGTTAGTAAGTTGTTGTTGCTGTTTTTAAAACAAGTATGTTTGGCTCAGTGTTGATGTCTGTATTGGTTGTTTATTAAGTTATAGTTTTATTTAATTTTAGTTATTTTAGTACTTCATACTACATGGAAATGAAATAATATATATATTGCATTTATTTTTATATGTATGTGTATGTATATGTGTGTGGCTGTACATACATGTCGCTGTTTTTTTGGTGTTTGGCTTAGTGTTATGTTAGAAGCATTATTATACTCATACCTTTTGTTGTTTTAATATTTTAAATTGTTTTCAGCTTTACTTTTTTTTGTTTTCATTTAAATGTTTAGTTTTTGAAATGTTGTATGCATTTTTCATTTTTATTTAATTTCTTTATTTTCTTAAATGTGTGTGTTTATATAGTATTTACAGAGTTTTGACTTTTAGTTTGTTACTTTTTCTTATTTGTAAGTCGCTTTGGATAAAAGCGTCTGCTAAATGACTAAAAGTAAAGTAAAGTAACATCTTTGTGGAAACCGTGATACTTTTTTTAGGCTTCTTTGATCAACAGAAAGTTCAAAACAACTGCATTTATACTTTTGATCAATTTAATGTGTCCTTGCTGAATAAAAAAAAGGAGGAAGATGGTCACTCACCATGGCCTTGGCTTCAGCGATGAAGAAGAGCTCAGTGAGAGCGCGATGGAGAGGAAGGAGGACCGTGATGCTGGTGGGGTCCTGAATCAAACCGCTCTCCATAGTAGTGAAGAGCTGCCACAGCGGCCGCAGAAGTGTAAGGTCACAACCCCTGTGTTAACATACACAACAATCAAAACGTGAGGTCATTACACTCTAAATGCCTTTATAATTACTCATATTTGAACTATATGGCCATCTCATTCGCCCGGTTAATGTTCCTCTTGTGGTGGGCAGGTGGCCAGGTGGCCATTTGCATGGGCTATTCCTCAACCTGACACCACAGGTCCATGTCTATAATTCTCTCATACACGCTCTGTCTGCTGCTGCTGATGTAACTGTGTCCAAACACCATGGAAATCATGCAAATCACCCTGACATGTGACCTTGTTGCCATGGGAACAATCAAGGCAGCAAGCCACCGTCAGATGCGTTATGCAAACGCTGTGTAAATCTGAATGCTCGCCAATACAAAACACACAAATGAATGAGCAGAAGTTAATATAAACCGTTCAAGAAGTGCTTCTGAGGAAAAAGTTGCAGAGCGGAAGAAAGATCTCGAGGCTTGTTAAACTGGGCCAAGTTGCACCTGCCATCCACAGAGAGCAGAACTGACCTGACAGACCAAGTTCTGAAGGAAGTTGCTGCTTCACCTCTTTAGAATAGTAGGGTGGCAGCACTGCAGGATGAATTGACTATCTTTTGTTGGGTTTAATAAATGCTGTCAAAGCTTTTCAGAAAGGTAAGAAGGGACACACCATTGAGACGGACACTGCAGGAGCCGCAGCAGCAGGTGAATGGCTTTGAGCCGCTGGTTTCCTGTTTGCCGACAGGCCACGCCCACCTGCCACTCCCAGATGTCAGCCAGTGGGAGGTGAGTCAATGCCTGCTCATCTGCCAGCATCTGCTTCAGGATCTCAAAACCTGTGCATAAAAGTGAATTTATTAGCCAACTTGCAAACTGTATAAAAGCAAGAAGAATATAAATTCACATGTGGAGCTGCTTCTTTCTCTTGTTTACCCTCTTAAGCCTCATCTGTGAAACAGCAAATGAGTTGGCAGACCCCATAAATGAGGCGCTGCTTCCTTGGCTGAGAAACCCATTTCATATTCCATTACAGAGTAATAACATCAGAAACAGAGCAGAAGGTGCACGTCTATTAATTATTTGATTAAAGATAGACAAGACACAGGAAAGGAGTTCAAAGCTACTCGTCACCCAGTACTGACAGACATGAACAATCGTACAGTATGTTCAGAAGTTTACAGACTAAGTGCCCATATACACTGAATGAGTTTTAGTAATCTACTTTGCTGCTCTTGCGTTGCTTTACTATGTAAACAAGCGCTAGACAGACATTTTTGACCAGTGCACTCGTCTCGCACGTGAAATGGTGTTATAAATATGCTTGTGTGTGAATGGCCTAATCAGAGCAACTGGGTTGTGGATGAGAATTCTGTAATGGATAAACTTTACAGTAGAGAAATATATCAGTAAGTTATTATTATTTTTTATTTTTTATTTATCAGTATCAGTCGATGTACTTATTCATGCTTATTTTGACCTATTTTTACATTTAGGTCACCTTTGCCATCATCCAATATTCAGCAGGGTTATAATTGTTAACTACAACTAAAATCATTAAAAATCAGTTACATAAAATACACTGAAATAAAATATAATATCTCATAAAAACTTAAACTTAATTTCAGCAAATTTCCAAAGTAACATTTCTCTAGTTCTAAAACTTAATAAAAACTGTATACATATATATTAGTGGTGTCAAAATTAGCGCGTTAACGCATGCGATTAATTTTTTCTGATTAACGCGTTAAAAATATTTAACGCAATTAACGCAGGGGCGGGGCTAGGGTTGGCCACCCCATTCGCAACTGCTGCATCTGTCTCGTTTTTCTGGAAAAGGATTGCATTTATTTAGATGCAGAACGTCTTTATGACCACATCAAACGGGAGACGCTCTAACTTCGCCTCCGCGCCAGGCGCGAGTCAAACGAGCGCGGAAAAGATACTGTGCTCGTAGCGCGCGCTCTTCAAATACACGCACAAAGGTGCCGGCGCGCGCTGTAGCCTGTATCATTTCATATCAAACAGCGAAAGAAACTACGTGCATGCAATGTCCTAGTTATGCCATCAGTTAAGGCATGAAGTTACCAAAAAGGCGATTGAAGCTGCCTTAAAACTGCGTGCATGCATGCAATATGTTATATATGCGTCACATTTAAGAACATGTCTCTGAAATGGTTTTAAAACTGTCCTGAGGCACCCTAGCACTGTCTCCCTCATCTAAAACACCCGATTCAACTCGTCCGCTCATTAGTAGAGACTTTAAGGCCTGAAGTGGGTCAGAAAAGGTAAAGAGAGTTGTGAGAAAATAAGACTCAGATCCGCGTCACGTTCAGCAGCAGCTTTTAAAGCTATAGCAGGCAAATATGCTAATAACCAGCTGCTGTGATGTCTATTAATCCAAGAACCAAAGAGAGAGAAAAGAGGAAATCAATAACTTTTATAGCTTTAAGGGGTTCATCTATATTTAATTTAGAATTTAGTGTTTGGTAACTATTCATTTTCTGTATATTTCTGCTGAAGGGCACAAGTAGCTAAATATGTAATTTATTATAATAGGTTCATGTGATGATTGTTTTAAGTTCACTTAAATTAGAAGTTAAGTCTAATAAATGTTAACATTTATAGATCTAAATTATACTGCAATGCTGACTGTCTACAGTCAATTGTTGAATATTCAGGGGAAAAACTATTTTATAGAGACATCAGTAGTATTGATATCAGTGATGCTGGCCTTCAATCATAAAAAAGATGCCATTAAAGAAATATACTGTCTTTATGTTGTTTGTACATTGTACATTTGAAGATTGAATGCAAAATTATTGCAATATAAAAGTATATTTAAAAACTTTAATGTTAGGTGGAATTAATCACGATTAATTTTAGAAAAATGTGCAATTAATTAGTTAATTTTTTTTAATTGATTGACAGCACTAATATATATAAAAAAACCTAATCAAAATGACAAAACTAAACAACAAAATTACTAAAACTAAAATGAAAACAGAAAATTCAAAAAACTAATTCAAAATACTAACAAAAACTATAATAATACATCAATGATATTAAAATAACACTGACACACACTAATAATTTAATATGCTGCTAAATGTCATCTTAGTGTTATTTTAGTACAATTTATATATTTTATTGTATTATACATATTTTGAATTAACTTATTTTTTTATTTTCAGTTTTCATTTTAATTTTAGTGCAACTTAAATTTCTTATGTGCTATTGTCAATTATACTGGATTTTGTTTTTTATATTTCTGTTTAACTTTAATGCATATTTGTTTCAGTTAAAGTACTTTCTAATATATATATATATATATATATATATATATATATATATAAATAAATTTAATGCACTCTTGTTTTAGTTAAATTAAGTACTTTCTATTTTTTGTTTAGTTTTTTTTTTTGGCCTAAGCATTTAAAATGACTGATTTTAGTTTGTAGTGTTTTATTTTTAATACATGTAGACATACAATCATCATAATTTTACAGTCAGCATTGATGACTTGTGGCTTTGCCTTAGCTCACTGATCATTGCCAAAACCATAAGAGTCCACCCCACCAACTGCCTTAATTAATTTTAAACGTGTTAGGTATGATTGTAGGGTCGGCAGGGCCGCCGACTCAGCAGGAAGTTGAGTTTCTGTGACTGTTAACGCTCCCACACTCTGAGAGACACGGCTGTGCTCACAGACACCCTCTGATTCTCAAACAGCTGTGTAAATGAAGCTTACGACTGAAAACCAGCTAGTGAGACACCAACATTACAACCATAAAAGACTGTAGGAATGTGAGTCTCACGTGAAATGATGGTATTACTGTGATGGTCTCTAAATGAGATGGACTCATGGCTCATTAGAGTGCATGATTCTAGAGCACAGTTAGACAGTGGCTAGAGGACATTAGTGATTGACATCAAAAGAGACATTAAATTATTAAATGAGTGCAAATTGCGTACCAGTCTGGAAGCGCCCTCGATGGCCGCCAGTCACAGTGAACTTGTAGCCCCATTCTGTGTTACTCATATCTGATATAAACCTGTAGTAGAGAGTGTCCCCTAGAGGAGAAAGAGGAAAAAACAACCCTTGCATTCTGCTCATTTATCATTAACCCCAAAGTGAAAATTTATGTACATCAGCAAATATTTGAATGTGTGGAAAAATTTGTGAAACCTTCAGATTGACCTGGATTTCTAAACTGGCCATAAAAATTCAAGAGACAAATACATTTCACTTAAACCAGAGGTGGGCCACAAAAGGAGTGCCAGGGGGCAGTGAGAGAAAAGTGTGTTTAAGAAAGTTTGTATGATCTTTATTCAATACGTGTTATACAATAGCATTGCTTTAGAACAATATTTATATTATTGTTTATAATAATATGCTATATTATTGCATTTGAATTTAGCTGTAAATGTTCTCCTTCAGATTTAAAATAATGGGTTAAAAACAACATGCTTTCAATCAATACAAAGTCAACATTTTAAAGATATTTAAATCATTTGCTTTTGCTGTAGTACAAAAAAAGTCAAGCATTTAATTTTGGAAGTACTGGATTTAATAACAGATTTCCCTCCAACTGCATTTTAAACAAAGCAAACACCAGTCCTTTATGATTTATTTATAAACAAATATTATTCAAACATGCCACTTTCTCAAATTCTTACCTGGAATCTCAAAGTCGGTCCATTTCTGGTGAGAACCGCTAAAAGTGTGCAGGTCCTGCAGGAAGTCACTGCTGCTGGCCATAAGGAGCTCATCACATCCCTCCTCTGTGTGACAGCGAGAGTCGAACTTCACAGACAGGAAGATGGCTCCAGGGATGTGCACTTTATCCTGAGACAACGCAAACAATGACATTGAGTTAACCAGGAAAACGCAACTGTGATCCAGCGATTTGGAGTAAAAGAAAATGCAATTCATACCTCAAAGTTAGTGTTGTTGTCGTAGGGATGCTTGGATTCACGGACCTGCACAGCCATTCCTGGCTCCTCCATGAACTGACATGCTGTCAGCGACAGATTACCCAGCATGCTCTGGCTGCAGCCCCTCAGAACCTTCTGCAAGATCTGAGATCCAACATGTGATGAAGAATTATATCCACAGCAACAATCTGAGGTCTTAATTTATGTACTAATTAAATATTTATTACACGGTACATAAAATAAAATAAAAAAAATGCAAAGAATGAAATAATTCTGGCCTGTAAATGCTCCCAGCTGGTTTGGCAAAAGCTCATTTTAAATCCTGACTATAAATCCACACACTCCTTCCCCTTCTCACCTTCTCCCACATGGGTCTCTCTTCTAGCTGCATGAGCATGTCCAGTATGTAGGCCATGTGAGAAGCTCCGCTCAGCTCCAGGTCTTCCTCTCTGATGGGAGTGTCAGAGGGCCAGTCGGCCAGCAGCGTCGCCAACACGTGACGTGCGTACAGAATAGCAATGGCTTCATTCACTTTGAAAAGGTACTGTCGCACTGCTTTGTTACTGCGAGCATCCAGTTCTTTATGCAGTAGTGCTGAGCTTTTGGTGCGCCGCTGTTTGGCATAACTCAGCTGGAGGTCGCTCTCTGTGTTGGTGATGAGTTTCTGCGTGACGACATTTGTTTCTTCTGTGGCTCGATCACACCGTGTGGGTTTAGACTGAGTGTCAAAGAAAATAGAGCGAATTAACGGTAACTTTAGATCACAAAATGGAATGCGTTTCATTTTAAACTTAGTCTTACCACACAGGGCACAATGATAATATCAGTATCTACAGCCTTGGTACTTCTTTCCTCAGAACGAGGTCTTTTAGATGGTTGCCACTTCTGTGCCAGTGTACGAATAGTCTCATCGGTTTTTATAGCGTCACCATCAAACCTGAGATATGATATGTTAGGGAAAAAAAAAAAAGAATTATTTGAGATAAAGTCTTTGAATTAATTTTATACAGTTAAGAAGTACACAAGATTTAGTTGCAATTTTGTTCATAAGTTTACACAGAAAATGCAAGCTCTTTAGCACTTTGCAGATAATAAGGATCAATTAAAATTGATGATGCTATCATAAGATTTTCAAAAATATGAAACGTGTAGTGATAATTATTACTTTATATTATTATTATGAAACTGAATAATAATCATTTTCAATTTACATGCATTAAGCAGATGTTCTTATCCAAAGTAATTTACAATAGAGGAACATAAGAATAAATCCCAAAGCAATCAATATTAATAGTGTATAATGAGATTACATTATTATATACATTATTAGATATTATTAGATATTTATATACTAAATACTATTTTCTTTTAATAAACAGAATGGTCATTGAACTAAAAGTCACTGATGCGCAATGAGGCAACATATGCATGTACATTCCTAGAAATAAATTCTAAACCTTGACTATGAAAATGAAATGATAATTCAAAATGAAACTCACCTCTTCTGCACCTCAAGGAAGAAAGAATCTGTTCTCTTCATCTGGAGCTCATACATGGCTCTCAAGATGTGCAGTGGGGCATTAAGAGCATCATGGGTAATCTAACAGTAAGACAAACATGAGAGCTCTAATAAATGTTCCTCTACATACACGTCCCTATGTTTCAGTACTGGAAATTATCTGCCCCCTTTCCATCTCCAGTTCCTAAATGCTGAGAAGCAATTACAACTCTCAATCAATCTGATCATTCAAGAGAGCAGAAAAAGGCCCACAACTGACAGAAGATGTGTTTGAAGCCTGACCTGGAAACAGATCTTTGTCTCTTCATCCAGTCCTTCCAGTGGATCCGGTCTGTTTGGATCGGCATCTTCAGCGCAGCAGCTGGAGTGATCGGAGTCATGCTCTTTCTCTCTCTCCTTCTCTCCATCTGTCTCGGTGTCTGCGTCCTCTGCCATGGAGTGGATCTCTCGCTTGGAGGAATAAAGCATGATGGAGAGGATCTCTAGGTCTCGCAAAAGCCACATCTTGCTGAAGCCTGTGCCCTTGCTGCACTTACGGACCAGGAGCTGCATCAGGCCAGAGCCCCGGATGGCCTCTTGGGCTTGATCCACCCCATGCTTCTGCAAGAAATAGAGGAAAATCAACACAATCATGACTTGTTCAAGATGAGAATTTATGTAATGGCCCCAAAACATATTTGGAAACTAAAGTCTTAATTAAACATCTAAACATTTCATTGCATTAGATAAATATAACATATAACATAAAATATCAAAACTAAGCATTTATTTCAAAGCAAGATAGCACAACACACTTTTCAAGCAACGCGTCACAAAAAGTAGTAAAAAAAACCAAACAAACAAACAAACAAAAAATACATACACACATAACTATGCACCTTCAAAAAACTATAATGTATATACTATAAACTATAATGTATATACATTTTTATTCATGCATGTATATATGTATGCATGTATTTATTTATTCAGGATGTCACATAGCCTAATCCTTCATAAATAATTCTAATATGCTGATTTTGCTCAAGAAGCATCTTATTATCAATGTTGAAAACAGCTGCTTAATATTTTTGTGGAAACCGTAATGCATTGTTTTCAGGATTCTTTGATGAGCAGAGAAGTTTAAATCAATCAATTTAATGTGACCTCGCTCTTATTGACCCCAAACTTTTGGACGGTAGTGTGTGTGTGTGTGTGTGTGTACATACATATGTATATGAAATATATATATATGATATATTAGATAAATATACATATACATACACACACACACACACACACACACACACACACAATTACACTTTTTGTGGTCCTTATATCATTTGGTTCTATGATTTTAAACTATGAACTTCAAAGCCAAACTTTTTTGCTGTACAAGGGCAGGTGTGAGGTGAATACCTTGAGAGTGTTGTAGAGTCCTTTAAGAGCGAGAGAGAGCACCCAGGTGGCCTCCACAGCATCTTGGGCGCTGCTCTCCACCCCGACCTGCAGTAGGTGACTCACAATGGAGGTGAAGTTCTTCAGGTAGCGGCTCAGGTGGGCGGAGGTCGGGGACACAGCTTGCCCCTCATGGGACTCTGCATCATTCCTGCTGCTGCTCTCATGTGCCTGGACTAACTGGTAGTCTTTCACTGAGAAAAAAAAAAAGTAGAAAATAGAGATGCATTAATGCACTTTTTTGTTTTACTATTTGAGTGACCATGAGTGTTTCCTCAAAGCAGCCACTAAATGAGGCTAGGAAGTCCCAATTGAATAGCATCCCGTCTACTGAAATGTCCTCATCAGTTTAATTTCTGAAGGTAGTAGTGAGGGGATACTCATAACCATTAATCCTACATGTTTTTTGAAAGAACTATAATTTAAAAGCCAGTTTAATCACAACAAATACTTACAATATTATTTTTTTAAGCATATGATTTTTTTACTATTGAGAAATAAGTATAGTGGTCATCAAATATTTGCTCTTTAAAGCTTTAGAAGTTTACTTAAGAGGTACCTTCATACAAAAACCA